>JAAAIY010000374.1:394-23932 GCA_016098105.1 Actinomortierella wolfii
TTGTGCCCAAACCCGTGTCCGAGGGCGTCGTCGACATCAACACCGAGGTCCATGTCTGGAGCAACTATTTCAAGGCCGGCTATCGCGGATTTATGGAGGAGTACTCAATTGATCGGCCTAAAGGCATGCTTTGCCTCATGAGCGGCACTGTGCCACCGGGTGCTGGTCTGTCGTCGTCGTCCGCGTTTGTTTGTTGCTCTGTCATTGCCACTGCACACGCACAGGCATCGCTCGTTCTGGAGAAACACAAACAGCCAACAGCCCAGGAACTGGCGATTCTCTCCATCCGTTCAGAGCGATATGTTGGCACGATGGGCGGTGGTATGGATCAAGCATGCTCGATCCTGTCCAGACCCAAGGCAGCGTTGTTCATCGAGTTCCACCCAGTCCTCAAGACCACGCCCGTCTATTTCCCCGTCACCACGCCACCGATTGCCTTTGTCATTGCCAACACGCTCGTCACGTCAGACAAGGCTGTCACGGCTCCCGTGCGCTACAACTTGCGCGTCGTCGAGACGCGAGGTGCAGCTCGAATCCTGGCGCGCCACCTGGGACTCACCGTCCCCGAGTCGGGCAAGTTCCATCTCAAGCAGGTTCTCGATGGCCATTTCGAAAAGATTGGATACGACGGCAAGGGCAAGACCGAGGCTGAACAACAGATCGACCAACTGTCGGCGATGGGCAAGATTGTCGAGGAGGTCTTTGGTACGGAGGAGATCCGTCACGGCGTGAGCTATGCCAAGATGTGTGAGCTGGCTGGACTGAGCGAGGACGAGTTCCGCCGATTGTATATCCACCAGCCCATCCGGGCAGACGTGTTCCACCTCTACCGCCGGGCCAAGCACGTGTACAATGAGGAAAAGCTGGTGGTCAAGTTCCGGGATGTCTGCGAAAAGGCTGTGCAGGACACATCGCTTGTCGCTGAGACATTGTTCAAGCGGTTGGGTGCACTCATGGACGCCTCGCAAGAATCGTGCCACACCCTCTTCGACTGCTCGTGCGACGAACTTGAGGAATTGACACAACTTGCGCGTCGGAGTGGTGCCTATGGCTCGCGTTTGACAGGTGCTGGATGGGGTGGAGCCGCCGTGTCTCTGGTACCTGAGGATCGGGTGCCAGAATTTATCGAGAGCATCAAGAACAAGTTTTATGCAAAGCATTACCCTAATCTGACCGAGGAAGAACTCAACAATGCCATCTTTGCGTCTGCACCTTCGTCCGGTGCAGCACTTTTTGTCGGCAAACTTTAGATAACCCCCCTCTCCTATTCTCTAGTCCTTTATTGTTTTGTTCAATGTAATCTGTTTGATAGTCTCTTTTTTTTTTGCAGTCGACACATGGATGAGATGTATGGGTGGTGGTGGTGGTGTCCTTTTTGTGTATGATAGTATATATGAAAAAAGTATGGCTCCAGAAAGATTTGGCAGTCCCTCGCGGACATTGTACCTCATACCAGGCTAGCTTCCATACCTTTTTTTTTATTCCTTGCATTCAACCTGTCAACGACATGGCACCTGTGCAGCAGGAAGCTCGGGACATTGCAGTAGTCGACAAGCTACAGCCTAACCAAGGAAAAATGGATGCCTCGACCAAAGATGCATCAGTCCAACAAGGGCAGGCATCATCATCTCCCATTGACCAACCACCAAAGCAGCATGCCACGTTGTCACCATCAGCCGAATATACCCTCGACTTTCTTCGGTCTCTGACAGACGTTGCCCAGATCCAAGAGTGCCTCAAGCAGCTCGAGCAAGAAGAGTCGCAAGTTGACGCGGATCTGGATGTGATTCTGGCAGATCGCGAAGAACTTGAAGCACGACTAGACAGGCTTGAGATTCTCGGGTACAGTCATCATTTCTTTTTTTTCGTACTTTTTTTTTTTACCACCATACCCAATGTTTTAGTCGTGCAAAAGAGAATTACGTCGCATGGCGAATGACTGACAGAGGTATATATACATATATATTTTTTTTCTTGTTGGAATTATCAACCATCAACAGACCACAACTAGGCAATTTGCAGAACGAGTCCAAGGCAATGGTGAAGATTGTAACAGACACTGCAACACTGGCCGAAAACATTAGTGTTAAAGTCCGACAACTGGACCTGGAGCAATCACGCGTTCAAACGGCTATTCGACACGTCGAGGATATCCAAGAGCTAAAGTTTTGCATCTCTGGCATCCAAAAGGCTATGGAGCTACAGGACTATGAGGATGCTGCGCGGTATATCCACAAGGCGATGCAGTTTGACAAGAAGGTCCTTGAAGGATCCTTTGCTGAGATCTCTGTGGTATGATTTCATCATTATAGGGGTGAAGAAATGCTGCTTATTTCTGTAAAGTGGATTATTCTGACACGGTTCTTGGTTCCTTTTTTTCTCTCTCTCTCTTTTAGCCCACGGCTGCCAACCCTGACTACCCTACCACATTCCTGGCAAACGCCAAGTCCAGGCTTTTGGATATTATCTCGGAAGAATTTGATCAGGCTGTGCAACGGCAATCGGCAGAGGACATTACCAAATACTTCAAGCTGTTCCCACAGCTGGGCGAAGAACAGGCTGGACTGGACAAGTACTCACGATTCGTGTGCGACATTGTCGCCGTTAAAGCAAAGGAGTCTTTGATCGAGGCTTGTAAGAACTTTTTACGCTGGATTTTTCTATCGTTTATGGACCATTTCTAGTGGGAAAAACTGGTCATTTACGATGCGCTGTTTACTTCTTTGTTCTGAAATTCACCAATTTTCAAACCAATATGCTTCCTCTTTCTTTTGAAATTCATGAAATAGCCAAATCACCAACTTTCTACGCCGACTTGCTTATCCGACTGTTCGAGTCAATTGCTATTATCATTGACCAGCATCAGCCAGTCATTGAGAAACACTATGGACCCGGCAAGATGCTTCGCGTTATTCAGCGCCTTCAGGAGGAGAGCGATAATCAGAGCAGGAAGATTTTGGAGAGATTTGAAGAGGAGCGAGGCATCCAGCGCAAGGTAGCTACCTACCCAATCCATGCTGCGATTTTTTTATTTGCCTTAGGGATCTTTTCATTACTCACAATCCGTTTATTCTTAATCTTTGCAACTTATCCTTGGTGATAGATTCATGAAATCAAATCGTTCAGAGACACACCTAAACGCTTCCAGCCCGCTCCTCTAGTCCGCAGCCTAACACCTCAACCTGGAGCTAGTGTATCGTCACAACAGCATCAACGTACAATGTCGGATGTGATTGACCCTCGTGAACTGGACGTCAACTTGAATGAAATGGTCCTCATTTCCCAACGCTCACATCTGTACAACCGCTTCTTGGAGTCCCGCGCCAAGGCAGAAGTGGAGGTATTGAAGACAGCTCAAGCTCTGAATAATTCCAGCGAGAGCGCAAAGCATCAAGACAACAATAATAATAGTAGTAGTACCACTCAAATCTTGGGAGTCGACGGTCAGAACAGCAAACAATACAACGAGCAGTCAGGTCTGCTGCGGGTGAGCGGACTGACGAGCAAAGTCGAGGAGGTCATGGATCATTACCTTGTGATGGAAGAATTCTTCCTGCGCCGATCAGTGGACAAGGCCATGAAGATCAATGAGCGTGACCAAGGCAGCCTGACGTCGAGCTGTGTCGACGACGTCTTCTACATCCTCAAGAAGACCATCTCACGAGCAGTCCATACGTCCAATGTGGACTGCTTGGCCGCCATGATCAACTTTATCCAGCGAACACTCGAAATGGACTATCTCGCCGAGTTTCAAAAGGACATGCAGGTTGCCTTTTCAAATGGCGACACTCGCGAGGCGAGACTGGACTACATGGTATGTAATCTCTTTTTTTTTTATTTCCTGTGCTTTATAAATCCCTGATTTGGTATCATTTTCTAACGTACCTTCCACTCTTTTTTCTTCGCATATATAACCTTCGATAGGTCTTGCTGAACAACGTGAACGTGAGCGCAGATTACCTAGAAAAACTGGTGGCCGAAATTGAGCAGGACTGTGTATCCAGTATTTCATCGCTTTCGGAACACGCCTTGGAGAAGGCACGAGCTGTCTTGGTGGGCTTGTCGGCGTCGGCTGCCAAGTTTAAGCAGATTTTGAACAGCGGTATGGAACAACTGTTTAACCAGACACTCAAGCCACGGTTACGGCCACTGCTGCAGGACTCGTACAAGAACATCAAGTATGTAGTCACCGAAGAGGAATACGCCGAACAGGAAGCTAGCAATAACTTTGTCAATCGGTTCATGTCGGGCTTTGAAGCCTTGATCGAACCCTTGAAGGTAAAGTGATTTTTCATATGTAGCGATTGCAGCCGCTGATTTGTTCTTTTATCACAAAAGAAACAAAGCTTTTTGTGTTGACCAATACTCTGTTTTCTACTCCATTTAGTCTTCGCTGACAGAAGACAACTTTAACCAGATTGTGGCGAGTGCAGTGACAAGTATTACCAAGACATGGGAAAAGATTATTTTCGACACGCGGTTCAACAAACTGGGTGCTATCCGGTTTGATAAGGATCTTCGATCTGTGGGCTTCTTCTTGGTCTCATTGACCACTTGGCCAATGCGTGACAAGTTGACTCGACTCAACCAAATGTCCATGCTACTGGATCTAGAAGAACTGGGGGATGTGTACGATGTCTGGGGTCATAATGCAGGCGGAGCCATCACTTGGCGCCTCACTGTTGCCGAGGTGCGGCGTGTCCTCCAATTGAGAATTGACTTTTCCCCCGAGGATGTCGCCAAGCTAAAGCTGTAACGAAATGGCAATGTTAGTCCGTGCACTCTTAATAAGATCACAAAATCTTTTAAACATAAACCTGCCCAAATCAAACAAACAAAACGTCAACGCTGGATGGTGAAAAAAGCACTTTCTTTGTCGAGTTTTTTTTTTGATCGATACATAATATATAATACACAACACACATTATTCCTTTTTTTTCGTTTATGCTCTATCTTCCTTGATCCAGTCCAGGATATAAGGCGTGTAGTAGGTAAGGACAAAATTGGCGCCTATCGATCAATGAAAATCAGAAAAAAATTGCCTCGGTTAGTTCAAGTCTTCCTTCCTGGTTTTGGGACCTTCATAGACAAGCCCTCTTTCTCTTTTTTTCCATTGATAAAAAAACGTACCAGCACGGACGAATCCTTCCATAGATTCCATGACACCAGTCTTGAGATCAAAAACACCAGCCTTGGCAGAATGCCAGATCATGGCATACTCGCCCGAGACCTGGTAGACGGACAAGGGGTAATCGGGAGCAATTTCACGAGCATCGCGCAGGATGTCGAGGTACGGTGTACCAGGCTTCACCATGAGCACATCTGCACCTTCACCCATATCACGGACAAGAGCTCGACGCGCCAGACCACGAGCCGGAGGAGGGAGCTGGTAGCACTTGCGATCGCCACTGCCAGGAGTCGAATGGCAGGCATCACGGAAGGGGCCATAAAAGCCGCTAGCAAACTTGGCCGAGTAGGACATGAGACTGACTTTGTGGGCAATACCCTCGACGACCAGAGCATCCTTGATGGCCTTGATACGACCGTCCATCATATCGCTCGGCGCAATCATCTGGCATCCAGCCCGAGCATATGCCAGCGAAATGTCGGCCAGTCGCTTGACCGAAGCACGGTTGTCGATTGTGCCGTCTTCGCGAAGAACACCGCAATGGCCGTGTGAGGTATATGGGCACAGACAGACATCACAAGCAAGAAGCAAGTTGGGGAAAGCCTCCCGAAGGACCTTGAGAGCGCGGATCGCTGGTGTCCGAGGGTCATCAGCCGCCGAACCGACAGCATCCTAAATAAGAAAGCAAAAATTCAATGGATCCAAAACGAAAGCAACAAGCAAAAGGTGATGAGTCAAAGGAAGGGAGAGGGGGAAGGATAGGAAAGTTGGAACAACAGGAGGGATCCTGCAGGAACAAAGCGGATTAGATATCTACCTTCTCAATCTTTTCAGGCACACCAAAGATGATGACCGACTTTAAACCCTTGGCCACCAACGGCTCCAAGAACTTGACGAGGAGGTTAATACCCCAGCTAAACAAAGAGCGGGTTAGAACAGTAACAAAAAAGAAAAAAGTTGAGTCCACCATTACTCACATAGAGTAAGCCCATGTCCACCCATGTTTTTCGTCTTTATTCATTCCGCTTGCCAGCCAACAATGAAAAATGAGATTAGGATGCATACCGAGATTGTCCAGGCAAGGTAGGAATAGGCTCTTCAACATCGTCATTGTCGGTGACAAAGATTGGGTACATGAGCATGTCCTCGGTGATGGGGGCAGTCGCTTGCCACCTGCGATGCAAGGGGTGGTGGATTCCGGCATGCAGCAGCGAGGTGAGGCGGTTGGGTTCCAAAGGAGCAGCCATGTTATATGTGTGTGTATGTGGGAAACAAAAAGGACAAAGAGTGGGTAAGAAGGGGAGAGGTGCGAAGCAGTCTTTTACCTTTTTAAAGACCTTTTTCGGAAAGTCGGTGGATGGACTGACCGACCAAAAGGCGGACTGCTTTCTAATCATTTTATCTTGCTCCACAGCAACTCGTTTCCCGAACACAGGGTGCAGTTGCGCTCGCCACCAAATAATCCCAGTGCAACCAAATTAACTTCCGTCCCCTTCCTTCTTCACACTTCTTTCTAGTTCTTTAATACGCCCAAAATTTCTTTTCCTACTTCCGCCTTGCATGGATACAGAGATAGATACATAAACTCTACCCAGAAAGGAAGAAACGAAGAACAGGTGTAAAATAACAGACTGAGAGAGAGAGAACACACCATGCACTCAAACTTGGACTTGACAACTTCAGGCACACCACGGCTGGCCCCTCTCTTCGGAAACATTGCACAATCTCGCTTGTCTCAAAAGACTGAAGATGTTCCATTGACGGCTGTTATTGTGCCCATTGGCCGCCTCGAGCCTGTGCGAACACTTGTGGTATGAATGGCTTGTGCGCTTTTTTCGCGTGTCTCTTGTTTTGTGCTTTTCGGGTGTAACTTGGAGCAGTACCATATTAACAACTGCGCATTACTGGAACATGCTTATATGATTGGAAAACAAAGAGAGTATCAGGTAATAGACCTGTAATTGTCCATCACAGAATCCAAGAGTGTCTGTTGTTTCCAAATACACGACACTATAACCTATAGCTTATACACTTGTACAGGCAGAACAATTCGAGTGTCTGATCCCAAATCTTTTAAAGACAAGAGGAATCCATCTATAACTCTGTGGATACAGAGCCTCACTATCAAGGATGAGCATGACACCATTGACGTCAAGATCTGGCATCGCTCCCAAGAACATGTCAGTCACTACGAGTGGATCAAGGTAAAATCTGATCGTGATTGCATACAGCCTCTCAATGCGACGTGCTTTTTCCATTTATGCACGCTTTCTCTCTTTTTGTTACCCACCGTGATCGTAGCTTGATCTGGTGATTCACGTTTGGACGGATGATGTCAAGCTCAATACAACAGATACGACAGATACGACCACAGTCTCATCCACCACATCGCCGTTGGTAATGACCTTGAGTGAAGGCAAACATGGTCACCAGATTGTATCAGGCTCTCCCGAGGAACACCGTACTCTCTTCAAGACAGCACTCGATGTCAATGCAGGGGGCATCATCCAAACGTTCAATTTGGAGCAACTAGTCAGTGCTGGTGATGCTTTACTACATCAGCACCGACGCCTCCACCTGCCTCTACTCGTCAAGCGCATAGGCACTGAAACACAAGTGCGTACGCGCTTTGGGGAAACCTACAAACGAACTCTGACTATGATGGATGGACAAGGTCGGGAAGCACGTCTTACGCTCTGGGGCGCATCCATGTCCCGTTCTGCGCAAGACTGGACAGCAAACGAAACTGGTAAGCCGAAAGAAGATGTGATACTTTTTTGGTGTCCATAGCGGAGCATGACTCCTTCTTCATCCAGAAATGTGCTTTTTTTTTTGTTAGCCTAGTATGCTTAGCAAGTAATACTTTATTTTTGACTTTTTATGCGGGCTTTTTTCCATCTACAGTTTTGGTCCTGACTGCACCCAAAGTAGGAATGTACAACCAAATGCTGGATATCTCGTTAGGTTTCCAGACACACGTCCAGGTGAACCCTGCATGCAAGACCGTGGAATGGTTGCGACATGCTGCGCCTCAGTTTAATGATGCTCATCATGTAAATCGGCCACATGAGAGTACGGAAATGGCACTCGAAAATATTACCACGTTTTACAGCATTCTTCAAATATCCGAGATCATTCCTGGCTTGAGTTCTCTCAGTAAGGTTTTTTATTATTATTACTGAGAAATCACTATATATCATACAAACAAGCGATTTTCTTACAGAGGTGGGTGGATACATACTGCATATTATATCTAGGCGTGACATATGGGTACACCGTTGGTGTAATCTCACAGCTTGATATTGAGCAACGAGGCGTTGATCTAATGGGCGCTACATGGTATGTCTATTGTATCCTCCGACTGCCAAGGACGACGTGATATTGTCATAAAAGTCACCAAGTCGGCTATCTAATCCAATTTAATTTGTCCGCTTATACTTAGCACAACTTGTAGGCGTCGAGTAGTTTCTCACCGAATCACTCCCTGTACATCGTGCAACTGCGAACCCCCAGCTGAGGCGTGGAGGTTTACACTCTCCAAGCTTATTTCGTTTATGGATGAGACTGGGGAGCTCTGCCACCCGACAGTTGATCCTGCTGTAGCGGAGACAATATTAGGATTCTCGGTATGTATTGCAAACGGGCCATCATTATGATTATGATTAAAAAAAAAAATGTCCAGGGAGCCATTGAACAGAAGGCTTGAATAAGGCTAAGAAAAACAGTCATGGATGGCATATATCATCACGCCTTATCGTCTTTCAACTTGTAGGCGCCAGAATTCAGTGAGTTGAACAGTGTTGAAAGGATGCAAGTCAAGGTAAGTTTATATGGTTTTAGCGCCCATCCAAAGGGCGTACACACCTCAAAGAGGAGAGACAATCCCCCTTTTGTCTGTTTTGGAAGAACGCCCCCTTTCTTTGAACTGTAACCAACTGAACGTGTATAAATATAAATAGGCAAGACTCTTCCTAGAACGATTCAAGATCTTTTTCAAGGTTCAGTTATAACTGAGGGGCTTAAAGGGGATAGAAAAGCACAAAGGTCGAATTGTCCCTTTTTGGGTATGTGTTAACGACTAATCCCATGTCTTGCCAATGCAAAAGGTCGTTTGGTCCGATTTTCGACGACAGCACGTGATCAAGATAGTTGGCCTTGTGCCCTTTGCTCTGAGCGACGACTGAACGGTAAGTGAGAGTATGGAATATGCAAGTGCTGTGAAAGAACTCTGCCGCCAAGATCAAAGAATACCCACCATGCAATTGCTCACATTCCTCTCTTCCCTTTTTTTTCATGTCACCCTTTTGTTGCGTTTTTTATTTTGTGCTACACACTCGCGTGGCTGTGAAATTATTTTACTTTCGGTAGTTCCAGTTTTTTTTTTTGCACAGCCTTGTAAATTGCTTACGAAGGATGGCTCCGCAACTAGGAAAGTCAGCAAAAGGAACAACTTGTTCGCCTGCCGGCGATGCTAGGCGCACCCGATTGAAAAAAAGGTTGGAAAAAAAACAGCCCATGTGTTGATCCACACTTGCACGGCTATGGCAATGAAGATATCTCCCGCTACCTCCCTTCCTCATACCCCTTCCCTCCTTACACCCTACCCCTCCCTTCAACCCAGACAAGATAGGCAAAACAATGTGATAAACGCGCAGATATTATAAAGGAGATTGCAATCAAACACACAGACGGATCTGAAAGAAAGAGATTGAACATATGGCAATACAACATCTTGCTGGTGGTCCATGGGCCAAAGGCGTCTTTTGTTTGATGTAGATTGAGACGGCCATTCTTTGTTTCCGAGCGAGAGTGAGAGTGTGTGGATGTGACAATGTGTGATTTTGTCCCCTGTTTCCTCATCCACTCCTATTCTTTCTCCTTCCAAAGATTACACCCTGTTTATATATTATTTTTTGGTGGCCATGCTTGCTAGTGATTTTCACTATCCTTCCCCTCCAAAAGGAAGTAATGTGCCAACCAAGAAAGAGAGAGAGCCTTGTGACTCCCTCTACGCTTCGTCCTCTCAGGCCCAGTCCAGTCCCGTCCTACCAGCCCAGCCCATTCTCTGTGACCCTGTCTACATTTTTTTTTCTTCTTGTCGTACCTTGCTTCCTCTTTCTTTCTCTCTCTCTCCCCCTCAGTGCCTCCATCTTGCCCTCCCATTGACTTTTGTTCATCCCATCACTCTTTCTGACCTCCTCCTTGATACCAACAGAAAAGAGTGACTATCAGGAAGCAGAGGCAATACCAACTAGCAGCCAACAACACTCACCTCTCCTTCTGCCCCGCACTACGACAACACAAAAACCTTTGAACCAACAAAAGAGAAACACATGGCGGGGGCACTGCATTTCCGCGACACCTTTTGGTGTTCGAGCAAAGGCTCATATGCCAATGGCATTCATGTGCTCCATCAAAAGATGGCCCAGTCGCAGCGCGAGTCCGAGGAGATCATTTCATTCCTACGGGATCGCATTGCCTGCGAACAGGTCTATGGTGACCGCCTGATAGACATTGGCTCGCGCCGTCTCAAACTCGACGGGTTTCTGCGCGACGACGGTGCGTCACTCCGCAAGACATTCGAGTCCCTGCGCAACGAGAGCATTGAGCTCGGCAAGGGCCACCGCACGTTGGCCACCAACATCCAGGAGATGGTGCTCAACCCTTTACTCAAGTTTAGCAACGAGAGCCGCACCCTGTCCGAGCACAGCCGCGACGAGATTGAGGCCAAGATGAAGCTGTTTGACAAGCACCTGTACGAACTCGACAAGGCTCGCGCTGCCTACGTCGCCAAGTGCAATGCTGCCGACCAGGCTGAGCTCGAGGCCCAGCGATTGGCCCAGGAACAGATGGTGGCCGACCACCCGGACATGGACGACTCTCGCCGCCATGAGTTTGCCTCTCAGCGCTTCACCATCCAGGAGCTTAGTGCATTTCTGACCCGCATGCGCCGCGAGATTCCTTCGCAGGATGTCAAGGTGCCCATCTTTGGTACTTACACGGGCTGTTGCTCTGGCAACGCCATTGTTCACTGGATCACCCAAAATACCAAAGCCAAAACGGTCGAAGAAGGCGAACACATTGGTCAGTCGTTGGCCGACGAAGGATTCCTGAGGCTTATTGGACAGTATGGCAACAAGTTTGTGGGCTCGCCTGCCCACTTTTATCAGTGGCGCGATCAGATGTTTGAGCTGCTCGAGGCCAACGATGAGGAAGACCAGTCGCTCGTCAAGCGTACCAAGCAGGAGGCAGAGAAAGCTGACCAAGTCTATCTGGAGGCTGTCAAGCGTGCCGACTCGACTCGTATGCAGCTCGAGGTGGGATTAGTAAGTATCTTGTTTTTTTTTCTTGCCGGTTGCCATGGCTATGACTTTTTTTCGACCTTTTTGTGGTTGTTCTGGCTCTGCCATGTATGGCGGAACAAGGTTGCAATTTTTTGAACGTTTGATCGATCCATTGTATTCTGACAACACACAAATATGCAACGAATGCTCACCTGGTGCATATCAAAACCTATTCTCACCCTTCTCATTCATCAACGTTCTGATAGATTGGTCACATGGATTTGCTGGAACGTCTCGAGCTTGATCGCATCAATACCATCAAGACAGGTACGGTGGTTGTAAACAGGCACGGAAAAAAAATGTCTTGCCCGCAAAAATAGCAAGGCCATTGGACCCCTCCTTTCTTCTCCTGGATAGCCATGTCTTGTGGACTAGGAGTGGTTGGTGAAGGGCTGCCTGTGGATCGACCTATTTTTTCCTCTTGCCAAACAAACAAACTAACACCCCTGTCCAAACCATCACCCCTTTTTTTATTGTATTGCTTTTTTTTATTTGTCTGTATCTCCGTCTGTTCTAGCATTCCTCAACTTTGCCGCCATCTTCTCCAACACCATCAGTATCACCCAGTCTGTGGCTGACCATCTCATGATCTTCCAGGAGGCTATGCGTCCAGCCCAGGATGTCCAATATGTGATTGAGCAATATCGCACTGGCGCATTTGTGCCAATGCCTATCCTCTACGAGAACTTTTACCACGGAACTGGTTTAGGTATGTCTTTTTTCCTTTCTCTTTCTCTCCCCTGCAAAACTTCCCTCTGACCAACACAACACAGGGACTCAAAAATCAATCCCTCCTTACATTTGACTGTTCACGGGTGTGGTTATTTATGCGTAAGCACAATCGAGTTGTTGACATTTTATAATTTATGCTCACTCTTCTTTTTACTGCTCCACCTATGTTGTATTTAGATCAAGTTTTTGGTGTCAACATTGACAAGCACTGCAACTTCACCCGCAAGAAGGTCCCCCAGATTGTGGCAAAGTGCTTAACACGCATCAAGAAGAGCTCGGTTGCCTTGTCGAATGAGCGTATGTGTTTTGTGGATATACTTGAGGAATGATTTGTATTGTCATCGTTGTCCGGTTTAGAGGAAAAAAAAACACACACACATAAAGTTAACTTGGGATGGCGTTGATACCTTTTTCTTTCTTCTCGTACAATAGATAAATTGTCGGTCTGGACTCAGGAAGTTCCTTTGGCAGAAATTCATGTGTTGAGGAACAAGATCAACAACGGTAATCAAGGATGATCCTTCTTTTTTGTTTGTTTGTTTTTTGCGGAAAATGCAACATTACGAGTGTATTGTATCTCATTCAAGTCATTGTTCATTTCTCCCGCACGTCATAGGTGGCAAAATCACACAAAAGTTGTTGCGTCTCTTTGATGTGTCGACGGTTGTGGGCGTTCTTCGCTTGTACTTTATGGAGCTCCCTGGTTCGCTGATCAATCCAGAGGAATACGAAACCGTCAAGGTCATTTATTCTAGTGGTAAGGGTATGCTGCTTTTATTCCTTCCGACAGGAGACTTGGCTCCCAGGCTGTCAGGAAACAAAGAAAACCAGCATACCATTGTATCGTGTTCAGGAAAGGGGCGCAAAGGAAAAAATAGGGCGCAAGGAAAAAAAACAAAAGACGACCGAAACAGGAGTCTACCATTTTCTTGCAACCTGCTTCGCACTTATTCTTGTGGTATATTAACAAAATAACGTTTTTGTTTATTGTATATCATCATTTTTTCCAGTTTCAGATGATGCAGATGACGGAAAGAATGATGCACGGATTTCGTCCGTTCGAAACCTACTAGCTCTCCAGTCATCCGCTCGGTTCTATACTCTATTTGAGTTTATCAAGAGTCTTAACGCGTAAGGAAGGCAGAGTTGGCTCTAGCTTGATTACTTTATGTGGTGTCCACGTGAACAAAACTCACAAATACTATTGTTTCTTTTTTTTCTTTTTTCTCATATAGTTTGATCAAGGAAACAAACGCCGGTGATACATTTGTGGCGGCAGTGGCGCAGCGGTGGGGCACTGTGATTTTGCGTCCATTGGAAGAAACGGCAGTGACGATGCACGACAAGCACCCTCAGCGACTGATGCGCGACCTGCTCAAGATGACACACACTATCTTTGAGCCGATCCGTATGGGTCGTGAGGAAGGCAATCTGTCACGGTCAGTTACGACACGGCAGCCAGCGAATCTCAAGGGCCGGAAGGGCGCTATCCGGGCTAGCCGTGATGGAAAGCTGCCAGGCGCAATGGGCTTTGGAGGAGTAGCAGCAGCACACGATGGAGCAGGAGGCAGAGCAGCCAATGGAACTGGAGCCACCACTTCTCCAACTTCGCCTGATACCGCCAATGGCGCAGGAGTTGGACAATCAGCCCCACCAAAACTGCAACGCCGTCTTGGACCATCACGCTATGCGCTTGCACGCGGCATCAGTGCGCCAGAGATGTTCTCGCAGGTGCCAGTGTTGAAGAAGAAGGTGGATGCAGCCAAGGCCGATGCTGCAGGCGAAGGCACTGCCAATAATACAGCACAACAACAATCATCCAATGCACCTGGAACGCTCAACACTTCTGGAGGACTGTTGCCGCCAGCAGGAGGTGACCGAGCAAGCCGCTCACCACTCCGACAGAGCATTGTGCCCGAAGCCACAGCAGAAGAGGAGGAAGATGAAGAGGATAACAACAAGAAGACTCCCACCTCGCCAGCATCGCCTACAGACTCGCGCGTAGCGACCACAGAAGAACAAGGTAGCACGTCGACAGCGGCATCGAGTATTTCAATTACTGCAGAAGAAGAAGAAGCACCAGCAACAGCAGCAGCATCGTCGCCATCGAATGAGGAAAAGGCAGTGGAATCTCCTCAGAGCAATGGACATCTTCATGCCGCACAGGCGTCGGACGAAACGTTGACAGCTACTCCAGTGGTGACATTGGAACAGGCACCAAAGGAAGCGGAAGGAGAGGAGGAGATCAAGGTGCTGTCTGAAGGATTGGAGCAGCCAACGGGCAAGAGACTAGAGCGGAGAAGCCGAGTGCGTATGAGCCGGAATGTAGGATCGAACGACGCTATGATGGCCAACTTGTCGCCTGAACAGATGCTCCAGAACCTTCAGAACGAGTGATCACCCCCCCGTACAGCTTTTTTATTTTTTTTTTTGACAAATCTGCAGAAGAACAAAAAAAAACATTGTTGCCATCTCACATTTGTTTTTATTGAAAGTCAGACCCGTTTGTTATATTATTGTTGTTTTTGTCATCTCTGACCTCCCCCCCAAAGAAAAAGTATGAACAAAAAGAATGAAAGCATGAAAGCATGAACGAATGAACGATGATACAAAAAATAGCTAGCTTTTTGGTTATTATCATGTCAGGGGCAGATCACGATACTATTGGGCTCTTTTTTCCCAACATTTGGGTGGATATTTCATTAAACGCTGTTTTTTTGGTTCTTTTGTTGTTGTTTGTTTGTTGGCTTGATCAATGCTCAATCCTGAAAAGCAAAGTCGGGTTTCATTTCCCAAGGTTTTTTTTTCTACGCAGAAGAAGGACTGGGGAGACATGCTATTGGGTCCAAAAGAAAAATTAATAAAATCTCAACGGGCGAAGAGCTGTTTGTTTTTGCTCATAGACACCACCACCACCCCACTACCGCCACCCCCAACTGGGCAAGTAAAACTTGTGTAAAGACTGACAAAAAACACAAAGGCAAAGGGCGCTAGAGACGGAGGGGGAGAGGGGAAATGAACATGCATCGATCGAACAACACTTGATCCCCACTAAGGAAACGATCGAGCTCAGATAGATCGCGCCTGCAGGAAAACTTCTCTGTCTCTACTGATAGGCTCTCGTCCTTTTCGTTATATTACCTGCGTCGGAATTGTCCTTCTTGGCTTCCTTTTTCTTCCCATCCCTCCGCATGATCTCCAAATGGAAAAAAAAGAAGAAGAGAGAGAAACAAATAGGGTAGCGCCAACGATTAATATTAGTTGCTCTTTCTCTGCATGGTTGAAAGTTCCGATCGTAAAAGTTCTCTTTTTACCATTCTAGCCGATTTCTTGGTTTACTGTGCATTTTTGTGTATGTATGTGTATATGGTGAGGAGGGAGGAGGGTTTGGTGTGGTGGAGAAAAGCAGGAGGAGAAGGGGAGGGGGAGGGGACTAAAGTCCTTTTCTGTTCTTTCTTTCTACCGCTACACCTTTCAATGGCGTCGCTCGCTTACGACATTTTTCTATAGTTTCTAGTCCTACGCTTTGAATTGTCCAATGTCAAGAGGTGGAGAAATAAAGGTTTGAGACCCAGTCATCTGCCCATCTTTCTGGAGCTAAAGGGGGTGAATACAAAAAGAAAAGAAAGGTCATGCACGGTTTCAGAATAGCCGGGGCCTTGCTCCATAAACAATACGAGCTGGGTACGTGGATTGTAGCTGTAACCAGTGCTGTCCACATCCTTACTTGTTTCTTTTTTTCCCAAAGGTGTCGCGTTTTTTCTTTCCCCCTTTTCTTTTTCATCAAGGATGTCCAATGGTTGTAAAGGGGGGGGAGAACGGAGGATTTTCAGTACTCTTCTTTTCGTTAAGTCTTTGCCACGAGGTTTTTTGTTGGCAAATCGTTTTTTACTCATTTCACCTTGTTTCTTGACACATTACTAGTCGTTTGTCACCAGAAAGTGTAACACACAAAAAAACACGTTCCCACTCCCCTCTTTGACGACATTCAACTGGTAAAAAGCTGTAACCACAACTATAGTACAACTCCATGTTGTTGTTGTTGTTTTTTTTATTTCCCCTAATGTTCCATGTTTCTTTTTTCCAGCTCGCGTATCCAGCTAGAAACGGAGGATTTCAGTACTTTTTTTTTCTCATTACGCTTGCCACGAGGTTTACCTGGGGACGTGTCGTCGTCGTTCCACTCATTTACATTGACTTTAGCGTATTACCCTGACACACTACTACTCACTACTAGCCGTTCATTTTTATTACAAAAAAAGCTTGTACGTACCAAACAACTTGTAGACGAAGCAAGTTCATTCGTCCTTTTCATCTCCTGTTCACCCACACCCCTTTCTATCAAAAAAGACTATATTGGAAAGGGGGGGGAGGGATGGAAAAGGCAAAGGGTCTGCATATTACAACCAACTCTAGTAGGGTCATTGTGTGCGTCGATCCTTATCGTTCCCGTTAAAACTTATGCATGAGTGAAATAAGGTTTATTCTCTCGTTCTTGCCTGATTCTCAATGAGCCATTTTTTTTCTCCTTTTCTCGCGCGCCTTTGCAAAAGAAAAATAAAATCGTATCCATTTCGAGCCAAGAAACAGCTCACACCAAAATACTTTTTTTTGGGGGGGGGAGAGGAAGAGGACAAGACAGAGAGGAGAGGCGGGAGAGGTGACCGAATATGTTGTTTTTTTTTACTTCTTCTTCTTCTTTTTTCCTCTTCTAGTGAAAGTGGGACATTATAGAAATGTCATTTAAGCTAGTCAAGTTTTTTGAAAAAAAGAAACAAAGACCTCTATGTCTCTCCTCCCCAACACATACACAGAGCAAATTATCGACTACGCCCCATTAGCATTACACCACAACATTGGGTAGATAGATACATGGGAGGTAGTACACTCACTTGATGTTCCAATAATTTTGCGCGAATGACTTTTCGCGAAAAAAGGGGGATCCTCGTCCATCCTACATACAAACAAAAGAAAAAAAACCATGGTTACCCTTTCACTAAAAAATCTCCTTCTCACACCCCAAAAAACACGTAATACATAGGTACTGTCTAGATGGTTGCATTAAAAAAGTAGATGACCACTATGCTCGACTATTTGTTCTCCTCCACACTTAATGTGTATGGTGCCCTGGATGGAAGGCAAACACACACACTCACTCACACACATACAAAAAAAAAGGTTGTGAGCATTGGTAAACAAAAAAGAACTTGCTGCTTTGTTTATTGCGTTTTTACTACTTTACATGGTATAAAAAATATAGAGCTGAGAGTAAAGAGGCGTAGACAACCAAGAAATGATTGTTTGTTTGTTGTGGAGAAAGACAGTGGAGAACCCAAGAGTGTGCAAACCCCGTGGATAGGAGGAAAAACTAGAGTACAAATAAAAAATAAGAGATTGCAAGAGTAGGATAGATAGATGAAAAAAAGAAACTGTACAAGAGATATTACTTGGTGAAAGTAAAAAAGACCAAATAGTAGAAGAGGAGAGAAAAAAATAAAGGCTCATGCACCTCTTCTTGCCTCCGTCCCACCCTCTCTGAAAAAAAACATCCTCCTCCTTTGGCGGTAAAAGGTAGATGGAAGTTCGGTAGGGTTTTTTTGGGGGGAGCGGGAAGCGGAAGGAGAAAAAGAGAGGTGGGAAAGATAATCCTCCTTTCGAGTTCAAAATGCTGTCAATCTCGTTCAGAGAGGCACGGCATCTGATGAAGTTGGCGACATTGGAGCACTTGACTCTGCAGGCTTTTGGCCAACAACAAGCCAGACCTTGTAGAACGATTGCTTGGTTTCACACTCTTGATCTACAATCTCGAGCACGCGCTGTGCTTCTTCTTCGGACATGCGACCAACTTCGCCCTTGAGCCAGATATTGGCCAGACCATGCATGTTCTGCAAGCTCAACTCTCCGACCTTGCCACCCCATTTACCGACGGGAAGCGCGATATGGAATGAGTTGACATTGACATAGCCGGCATGTTTCAGGCCTGATCGCATGTTCTGGACGATTCGGGGGTCGACTCCGTGCCGCATCGACGTCTCCAGGGACAGACGGTTGATCATGTCCATCTGTGGGCCACTGTTGTAAACAATACCATCAGACTCGACCAACTGCAGGTAACCACCTGGCTTCAGAACGCGTAAGAGCTATGTTTTTTAAATAGAAGCGTGCATGGTAACACATACAAAAAAGTTTTTTTTTTGTTTTTGTAGGTCAGCAAATTGTTTTGTGTTTCCATAACAGAATTTAGCGCTTTGCACGGTAACCAAAGAAGAATGAGAAAGATTGAGCTCGATGGCTATCGAACAAGAGAGAGGGGGGGAGGAAAAGGGGAATAGAATAACCCGGGATAGAGGAATACTGAGCACACAAGTCCTCAAGTTGCACAGGAAAAAAAAAGTGAAGAGTTGCGGCATGACCAATCCCACCCTCATACAACACACACACATACACACACTTACACCGAGAGAGATGGTCAATAACAAAAGTGTCATTGACCGATAATGTA
This sequence comes from Actinomortierella wolfii, assembly GCA_016098105.1. Classification (NCBI taxonomy): domain Eukaryota; kingdom Fungi; phylum Mortierellomycota; class Mortierellomycetes; order Mortierellales; family Mortierellaceae; genus Actinomortierella; species Actinomortierella wolfii. Next base: position 19,101 of record JAAAIY010000374.1, read on the forward strand.
CGTGTATGTGTATGTGTGTGTATGACAACAGAGAATCTCCTCTCCAATATTCATATGTCAATGTAACAAACCGAAGTGATCCTCCATAATAACATATTTTGTCACCCCACCAACCTCCCCCCAACTCTTCCCGATTTTGTACTTGGCTCGATTAATGAAAATCACGTTCATTGTCCAGTAAAAAAGCGGAACGAGCGATCGAGCCACAACACACAGAGATGTGGAGGGGGAAAAAGGAAAGTATCTCCCTCTCGGTCTCTCTTTCTCCATATACTCTGTTCTTGTGGATGCACTGCTGATCGTGTGTGTGTGCGTGTTGTTGTTCGTTCTTTTGAAAAAGTATATGAGAAGTATGTATTTCTTACCTCAGCGTTGACCTGTTTCCGTTGGGCGGGTGTCAGTGCATAGACCAGCAGACGCTGGTAGATGAAATCGAAAAAGTTGTCCTCAAACGGCAATCCATCGAGGATATTGCACAGCTGAAAGTGACAGTTGGCGGGCTTGATTTCCGTCGGGAAAATGGGCGAGATATCGACACCATAGATCTGAGAGTTTGGAAACTCGTGTGACATCTCCAGGGCCCACACGGCCGTGCCCGTCGCAACATCGAGGATGTTGAGCTTGGCCTTGGGGTCGAGCTTGACGTTGTAGTTGCCCTTAAACACATAGCGGACAAGGTAGTGTTGTGCATCCAGTCGGTCGGCCTCCGTCAAATCGTTCGGAAGCATATAGGGTGCGTTGCCAACGTTGTGTCGTGTCCGTCCGTCGTCACACATCCGTGCCATCGCCCACTCGGGCAAAGCAGAGCCGGGCATGCGAGGGTATGGCTGTGGTGAGGTCGGGGACGACGACGAGGTACTCGACGAGGCCATATGACTATAGTTGGCTGAAGAGTCATTTGACAGATCCGAGTGTCCGTCGGACACACACCCTTGGTCAACTGAGTTTTGGCGGCTAGATGAGGGCACGACCTGGTGGTGGTGGTGGTTGTAGTGGTTGTGATGGTGGTGGTGGTGAGAATATTCATGGTTGCTGCTGTTGCTGTTGTTGCTGTACGACTCCGACGAGTTCGAGACCAGCGATGGACGTCCTCCCTTTCTTCGGACCGACCGCTGAAAAAATGAAAGTTTTTTCGAGTCCGATGAAGAGGTCGACTCGAGCGAGCCTGCGCTTGTCTTGCGCTTGGACATGGACGAGATGGAGTTACCCATGTTTTTGATAAGGAGGGGAGGGTTTTTTTTTGGGAAAGTGAGAGTGAAGGTTGTTGGTGTGTTGGTGGTTACAGTTGCACTAGGGGATGAAGGTGGTGAATGGAGCAAAAAGGGGTTGTTGTTGTTGTTGTTGTAGAGGAGAGAGTGTCCTTTTTGTAGTGGTATGTGAGTGGAACAGAGGACAAGGCAAATGACTGAGAAAGCGCGTTTTTTTGTCAAGAACGTCCGAGCCAAGAGTCTTTTATATCAAGAAAATGGTGAAAAAAGGTGCACAACGGCGAAAACACCAAAATGGGGAGTAAAAGGAAAGAAATGCTGCACGAAGGACAGGGGGGAGAGGAAACGGAATAGTGGATATGGACAATGTTGCTGGCTGCGTCTGACAGTGATGATGGTTGGATGTATGACGATGACAACAGTTGGAAAAGGAGAAGAACAAGGAAAGGAGAAGAGAGAATGTGAAAAGAGGAAAAAGAAAGAAAGGGAAAATATAGGAGACAGGAGGGAGAGAGCAAGAGCTCGAGAAAGAAGGGGATGGGGGAGGGAGAAACAAAAAAAAGTGGAGACACAGAGAAAAAAAAATGGCCCACTGGCTGGCTGGTCTGCGTGAGCGGATTGTCAATCAATAGTTTAGTCAATAGTATAGAAACTAATTCATTCATTTATAGTTTGAACAAAGACCTGTCAACCTTGCTGATGAAGTGTGTGGGTCGATTGGATCAAAAGGAAAGAGTTCTCTCGCTCACTTCAAAAAGTCCCACCTTTCTTCGTTACCTTTTCTCCAGTGACCATCAGTCTAGATCCCAGTATTAACGCTCTCCTCCCCACAGACTGTGGCCAGTTAAGCCTCAAGAAAAGAAGAAAGTTATATAAACCATACTTGAAATCTAGAGTGTCCTTTTGTTGTGTGTCTTGACCTGTGCGGATGAACACAATCTCCCACGCTGGTAGTCGGTCTCTTCGGAGCGGGGTCTACAATACAAAAATTATAGGTGATATCAGCGCAGGAGCCAGGTCGCTTGCCATAAAAATAAACCACCTACGACCATTGATAACGACTTGATTTATAATGCAAAGCTCATGTCCTTTGGCCTAGCCTGTACACCCTTCGCAAGCCACCTTGTCCATCCACCCTTAGCAAGCACTTATTTTTTATGCATAGTCGCGCACCCCTCGTTTTCCTCCAAAAAGGAAGTGACAAAACCTCACTCTATTCATTCAGCTTTAAACGGAAAACCACCAGATCAGCCTCCCAGGAAACACCTGCCCAACCGGGTTCAGGCTGTAGATACAGGAAAGATGGCTCGGAGAACCAGATGAAGGGACTTGTGTCAACGCCACGTTCAAGTCTGCTGACCTGATCTTTGTTTGATCTTCATTGTCTTTTACACGATTCTCGTACCTTCTACAATTGTAGCTGCAGCTTGGCAATCCCCAACCTCCCTTGATCTTTTTTTTTCTCACGTTTCTCCCACGCAAGTCACTACCGTATTCTACGTGTCGTTGAGATGTCGACTCCAGAGGGTCTACGAAAAGAGGGGAGGGTGGTTAAAATCGCCGTAACAGATACCCGCAAGTACTGTACTTGCCAGAGATACTCGAGCCAAGAGCAATGAAGTTTGCATGAAGAGCTTCAACTGTTTGGCAGGCCTTCTATTTGTTTTCTATGCGCTGTCTCAACCTCTCAAGCGGGGGGGAAGTCTAACAAAAGAGAGTTAATTAAAAAAACAGGCCCTCTCTCGTCCCTCTCGTCGCGTCATATGTATTCAGTATACCAAGTTCTGTTGTAAGTCTCGACTGCGCTATCGTTATATGAACTGCACCGTTGGAACAAAAACAAAACTACACCAAGATGTACTGTTCTCTCTGTTTGCTAACATCACTGTTTAACAACAAAAAAAATATACAGGTACCCATCTCGCATTTTTGTATCCATAAGAAGTAGGTGTAGTGCGTCCCTGCGCGAGAGATAATGATAGCGGCGGTTGGGCGGAGCTCTGCCCACATCCGGATGCAAGTGCCAACAATAGGCAAAACGTCAATCCCTAATACCTCCGACCCCGACTAGGGAATGTCTCTTTTTGATCTGATTGAACGTGTCTTCCTCCGTGTCTCTCTCTTTCCTTTACTATATATATATATTTTTTTTTTGCTTAGGTACACACAGGCCTCTTACCGAAGGATTCCAGTCTTCCTCTCCCCTTTTTGTTATTAACGTTTGGTCAAACCTTCTTTTTCAAAAAAAAGGCTGCAAAAGCGACGAAGAAACGGCCATCATTTCTTTGTTTTTGTCACACCATGACAACATGGCTCAAAAAAACGGCTTGCCACACTTACACAACTGTACACAGAACGAAGTGTAGGGGGGAGGGGAGAAGAGAGTATGCACAGCAGTTGAGAAGATATCCGAAGATCTCTGCTTTTGAAGAAAAAAAAATGAATTGGTGGTAAATGAACGAACCACAAATTAAGCATTGTTTGTTGGAATGCAGCAAAATCCTCTTTTTACTTTTTTTGGACCCCTGTGCTTACTTGCGTCGACAAATGAGGTCAGCATTGAAAAAAAAACAAAGTAATAAAGGTTACTGCATGCCATCAGATCGCCTCTTGGCCTGTCTTAGGAGCCTTTTTTTGTTGTTATTCATCAACACCAGCAAGATGAGAATTTGCTTGCATTCCCAACAACGGAAATCAAGGAGGAGGAGTGAGAGGATCACCGGAATATGAACGAGGGACCACGGCCGAAAGAGAAAAGAAATCGAGGGGCCTCAACAACAGTCGTCCCGAGAAATCCAACATATGTTAACAGAGAAAGAGAGAAAGAGAGAAGAAAAAAAGGGGGTCTATTAAAAATCGAAAAAAACACGGAGTCGTGCTGTCTATCTGATTAATAGCCAAGTTGTAAAAAAAAAATAAAAGAATCGTAACGTTGGGAGATGATGTACAGTGCATCTGGGTAACCATACATGCAGAAGGGTCAGCAATCCTGATCCGATATCTCACGCGTTACTGCTTTGATTGCTTTTTTTTCATTCTTGCAGGCTTTACAAAAAAAATGATACTCTAACAGTACATCTGATGCATTTGTGCAGCCTGTGGAAATGAAAATATGGAAACAAAAAAAAGTAGTGAGCAGGGAACCCACATCGAGATAGACGATAGATTACTTCTGTGCTACGAGATGATGAGATCAGAGACCAATGCCAGGGTCACGTGACTGAGCAGTAAATCGAAACAATAGAGTAGCAAAAAGAAGAGGTCTCGCCGAGACTCGAACTCGGATGGCAAGATTCAGAGTCTTGAATGCTAACCAATTACATCACGAAACCACTTGCTTGTCTGCAACGGCCCTCAGGACCCCAAGTAACCCGGACGCAGCCCAGACGACTGCCGCCTACCGTGACGACAACCGCCACCAATCGCCACCAACCGGCAAGCAAGGGTCACAAGTCCAAGCGCTCATCTAGGAGTCCGCACAAATCTAGGAGTACGCAAAGGTCACAAACACAAGCGCAAATCTAGGAGGCCGCGCAGCACAAGCGTAGATCTAGGAGTACGCGAGCGCGACCCAGATGCCGACTATCATGCCTACGCATAACCCCAGGTCACGCTGCCAGATGC
>JAAAIY010000375.1:0-23895 GCA_016098105.1 Actinomortierella wolfii
TAATCCACAACAAAGAAACAATGATAAGGATTTGCATCCTGGGTGTCCAAAACACACATTTGGAAGCGAAAAATCATTCTGTGCCACTCGCCATGCTCCAAAGTTTTGCAGCGCATCTCATAACACAAAGATTCATCATGGGGCCTGGTTGATCTTACCCGACAGTCTTCACACGATAGTATGCAGCCTAGAATAGGTCTGACATTTCAATTGCTTTTGCCATATTTACCTTAGAGCCATGTTGCTCGTTGATTGCTATCTACTTTTACGTTATTGCCATCACACATCACTTCAAATAGAGTATCACCGCAGAATAAAGAACATTAATGACTCGATGGCGTTTAAGATTCAATGAATGAGAAGGAGAGAGATGGCGTAATAATCAAAAGCAAAACGTAATGTTCGTTGGAAATTGTCCGTCGCTGCAAGTAACATAATAAATGAAACAGCAACACTAAATGACAAACTCGAAGAGCATACGAAACTACATGAACCAAGATATGAAGTTATAACATATTTTTATCAACCATATCCACTTCCCATTTCAAATATAGGCTAGACAAAGGCTAGGCGTCTGCTTCTGACTTTTTACCTTTTTGACTGTTGAAGGCAAGCGGGCCTTTTAATATGAGTAAAGTCATTCTCCTGCTTGTCTTGTCTTTTAATGCCTGATTCGACCTTGTTGAATCCCAGACGGCTCCAGATTCTCCTCCATATAAACTACTTTTCTTGTAGCTGCTCCAAGAGTTAACTTCACTAAGTCCGGTTTCCCAATTGTATCTTCCCGCTTTAGTGTGTCATGAAACTAACACACTTATCCCTGGAGCAGAAGCAGCTGGATGTCGTGGCAGTCAAAACAGTCCCCCAGTTATTTCAACAGTTTACCAAATACATCCGAACATTTACGATGAACATTGACCCACACCTCGTTCTCGTCCGTGCGGCTTCTGATAAGGGATGGACAACGAGGCAATGGCAATTGCTCATCAGTGCTACCCTTCCATGTGTGTGTTCAAATACATTGAGGATTAGAGGAAACGATAGATGAATGAGGGGATAAAGAAGTAGTGAGTGAAGGAAAAGCATTTTAACCTTTTTTTATTTCTTACTCGGCGAGAGACTCCCTGGACAAGCATTTTAATATGCTTTTTTCCTGTCCATTATTCTCCCATGATCTGATCCAACTGAGGTCCTTCTTGTATTTTAACCGTTGGTCGCTAGCATACAGTAATGATCTCACATAAGACAATTAAATATGCTTTCACTGAGAGTCCGAGTACAAGAGCCAATAATAATAGTCCCGTTTAATGATACCTAATTGTACAGCCTTAGGAATAAAGCCTTGCATGTTCTTCCCTTACCATGTTGGATGAGACTATATCATTCATTCCGCCCATTTCATTGCTCTTGCTGCAGAGGATGGCGCGGCGAAGTAAGAAGTCGGGTTTGTCAATGTTACTGTTAGAGCCCTCAAAGACCTTGCCAATGAGGGTCCACACCGTCGAACCAAGATCTAGTAGCATGGCGGGGAAAATGCTGCACCACTTCTGCAGAACTCGCTTATAAGGACTCTGTCCCTCATACAAGGATCCGGCGCGCAACTGTTTCCGCCCTGTTCGGTCCGAGATATCACAGTATCCCATATCACAAAGATGTATCATAGTAACTTGTTAATCCAGCTGGACAGGCTCTACACGATCAAAAGCGATTCATAGTAAGTTTGACATGCCTACCCCTTCTGCAACATTCGCTCAGGGTAACTAACTATCCTTAGCTATCTGCCATTATAACGTAGTACGCACATGTAGCTTCTAATATTACATACTACTTCAAACAAGCAAAGTATCATTGCAGAATAAAAGGATCACTCTTTGAGTTTAATACAGAGGAGAGGAAAGCTTTGCCTTATATTATTTGATGGTTTGATTCTTTTGTGTCCTCACGTTGACGTGCAACTGAACAGATACATTTAATTCAGCAAACTCTTCTCATCAATGGTGAGCTGTTTGTGGTGGAACCATGATGATGATGGAGATCTCCTAGAGCTTAACCACACTCCAACTTCCAAGCAATCTGCTCGCTTTTTTTTGTTGTTGTTGTTGTTGTTGTTTTTTGCACTTTACAGAAATGATGAACTTGCTTCTTGTAAATGACCAATACATGGGATCGATCTGAATATCGCTTTTAGTATACAAACAACGCCCGTCTGTTTTGCATTTTCTATTAACATTTAGGACAGGATATATAGTTTTCTCTTTACAATGTTGTCTATGGTCTAACAGAAAAAAAGTTTATGCCTTAAGCTGGTTCAAAATTGGGTCAAGAATCAGTTGGCGGTCAACCCAGTTCATCTTAATAGCGACAGCAAGACCGACAATTGTGGTAAAGAATAGCACCAAAGTAAATACGATGATGTTGAAAACAATTGCTGCCCAGTCGCGCTCGGGTTTAATAGGTGCATAGCGCGACTTAGTTCTTGTGCCGACACGCGACAAGGTGCGCTTCAGAGGTCGCCCGTTGGCATCCGTAGCATCATCGTCATCCTCCTCGTCCTCAGAGTTCAACTCAGGGCGTGCTGTCGTGCCGTGGAAAGATGCATGATGTGGAAGTCGCTGAAGTAGTTCCGGAAGATCTGTACCCAATGCCTATTCCCATTGATTTAAGAGGAAGTGAGAAAAAATGATTTCACATATGACCTCAATAACTTGCCATGTCAACATTAATTTTTTTTCTAGCTTTACCTCATCACAGGCTAGGAGAAGCCTCTCATTCAATGCTCCAAACTGCTCAAACTTCATTCCTTGAAGGGACTCCTTGAAGCGCTCTGCGTCGGGGAAATCGCCCATGGGCAGACGATACTTCTTGGAAACGAGCTTAAAGTGGTGGGGCAGATTCTCTGCGAGCTGCTTAAGCGCGGCGCTCTTGCCATAGAACGAAGGCATTTGATCGCGCAAGTGAGCGATGATCAAGGCATGTACGCGAGCGAGGCGAGCACGTTTGACGATCTCGTTCACCTTGCGGATTGCAGCATTGATAGGCAGCTGCTGGAGATCGTTCAAAAGATCAATTTGTTCCGAGTCCAGTAGTGATCGACAGTCTTCAAACGCGTTGGGTGGTTTCTCCAGCCAAAACGATACTAGATAGACACGCATCACTTCAGGCGTGTGAATGACTTTGCCAAGCGACCACATCAAAGCACCATACACACGCATGAGTTGTTGCTGGCTGACCATGTCACTCTTGTTCAACACAACCCGCACCTTCTCCTCGTGACCTTTGAGAGCATGGATGGCTGCTTTGAGCTCGTTGGAAATGTCCAGCTTGTGAGAGTCGAACAATAAGAGAACGAGATCAGCGCGCTCTGCAAACCACTCGATGACCGATGTATAATCATAACCACGGTCGCGCTGTTTGTCGCCACTGAGGATACCAGGTGTGTCAACAATTGTGAAGTTCTGGAGAACTTTGCTAGGTGTCTGGGAGACCTGGAAACGAGACAGAAAAGCTTGTCCAAATTTGTCCAATCCCTTGAAGGGTAGTGCACTGCTCACGGCAGCCGCATTTCCTGGGATAATACGCTCTGTTGGGTTGTCCATGACCGCAATGAAACGGTCAGTCTATTAAAAGGTAAATTATCCGTTACGGCAGGGTTAGAGTAGTGAGAATTTGACTGCCCTGCCTTATCGAAAACGACACGCCTCGTCCTTGGTTCCTCCTGTAAGCTTTCGCCTGCACCTACTGTTGGTTCCACGCCGATATGCGAGCTAGGATAAGACTTCTTCAGTAGCGAGTTGATAAACGTCGTTTTGCCCTAGGTAGTGCACAGACAGTGCCAAATTGAGATGCTGTTTAGTCAGATGGGAGGTTTATGGAACTCTTATAGCGATGGCTGCACACATCTACGATGAGGACACACTTACTGTGCTGTACTGTCCAATGAGGAGGACCATTGGCTTTGCGGCAATGTCATCGTTGCCCAATGGGGCAGAGGATGAAAAGTGTTCAAAGTTGTAGGCCTTCTCCAGAGGTTTGATGCGTTGAGTGTAAATGTCTTGCAGATCATCTATGACCCGATTGAACTTCTTGACATAGTCGGGATTCTTCAGTGTAGCCACCTCAAAATCTGTGGCGGGATTAGGGGCAGGAATAGGTGAGTCCTCGGGAGTGTGATGGTCAGATTCGTCCGACATTTCCAGATGCAGTTGTGAATGATGATGACTCAAAGAACGCCATCCATATTTAAGTTGCTTTTCCCACCAAAACAGGGAAGACTGCACCAGGTTTCACCGTTGGAGAGGCTGAGCTTCTTCTATCGACATAGTTCAGTGCCATGTGCACTAGTGCCACCCCTCCCTCTCTCTGTTCTCTCTGTGGCCTTTTCAGGATGTATGCTTAGCAGGATTTGATGCCACCGCATACCACTGGGTTGCACCGACTCTGCACGCTTGCTGCAGGTATTAGACCAATCGCATGGTGCATGTGTTATCATCATCTGTCACTGCCATCAACAACCATATCCCCTCTTCCCAATCCTACCCTCTTCTGAGAGGCATTAGACCCCCTTGTCACTGGGGTAAAGGGAAAAATACAAAATTTTTATTTCTATTTGTTGCTCAGACTGTCACTGATCAAGCATCTCTCTTCTTTCATTCGTATACCCCTTCTTCATTCCATTCAAAAACGATGCCAATTGCTACAACAATACCTTCTTCCGACCCCGCCTCTCCTGAAACTGTTACCATTGCCAATAGCCCAAAGCAGGCCATGTCTTCGAGCACCTTCGAACTAGACCCTCAACAGGTGGCCGACTTTCGAAAACAGTACCCAGACTATGATGAAGAAGAAGCCGAGTTTCCTCTGTGGATCGACGGTGTTGACACCACTTATGCGCCATTCATCCCAACCTCGACTCGGCGAGTGCTGATTGCGCTGCAGATGGTTCGTCTGTGCGCAACCGACAAAGTCCTTGATGTTGGATCCGGAGATGGTCGATTTTGTTATGCAGCCGTCCACTTTTTTGGAGCCCAAAAGGCTGTTGGCATCGAGTATGAGCAGGATCTGGTCGACCGATCCATCGAACTTGCACCGAAACACTATCTAGACCAAGGCAGGATGGAGTTTATGAGAGCCGATCTGACTCAATGGCGAGATATGCCAATCATGCTGTCACGAGAGTGGTCTGTTATCATTGTGTTTTTGTCACCTGAAGGAGGCTCAGATCTGGAGGAATGGCTTGTCCAAGAATTCGAGCGCGGTGTGCGGATCGTTGCTCTCGTCTTTGATCTCAAACACTTACCGCGCTTACGCTGCACTGTCGAAGACCCCATAGAAGGCATTTGGGTATATGAGAAGTCTGCCTAGCCTTGAATTAGCATTGCCATATCCCCTCCTCCTCTTGAAATTTTGTAAAGAATATTACTAAACGTATTGACATATTGACCTGAGTTTTTTTTGAAAGTGTGAATTATTCGAGTGCGAAATCGAGCTTTAGACGGCAATAGGGATAACAACCTCTTCTCCTTTAAACTGTAATGAAATCCACAGCGCTCTACTCGCCAAGAACGCATCTCTAATAGACATGCCACAATATTATAGTCAAGATTGGAGAGCAGAGCTGATCTATTGTCCTAACTGTTTACAATATAAATGGAATATTTGATATGCTAATGTAGGCATCGCCTCGAGATCTGAGTGAAATCATGCTCTTGTAGGAGCCAGCACTTGCGATGACATTCTACTCTACTCTACTCAGACTTTCCTTTTGCACGAAATTTATTGACAACGATGGTATACACCTATTTGCTTCATCACTTTTCTTCGACACTTTCTTTCCTTCGCTCACTCACACGTTTGTACATTCAGGCAGAGCATACATTTATCCCAGTAACCAAACCAAAAACAAAAAATGAACAACACCACACATCACATTGTATTCATTGTGGGCAGCGACACCTACATCGGACACAATCTGGGCGAATATCTTAGCAAAATGGGCATTAAAGTGGGCATGATCTCAGTCCAGGAATCCCTGCCCACACAGGTGTGCTTTCACGAGCCACCTATGGCTGTCGTTTTTGTCCCTGTTCTTGACACTCCTAAGAGAGAACACTTCTTTCTTGAAGTGCTAGCACAGTGTGACAAACACATGGTGCCCAGAGTCATCCTTGTAAGCCGTGATGGTGTTAATATCGACAGTGAGTCTGTGTGTTCACATCACTTCGCTAAGCTTTTCCGGATGGAGGACGTCGTGTTCAAACTGCTTCAGCCCAAGCTCGCCGTGATCGTGAGGTGTGGCAATTGATCTCTTGGAGCTTACTTTGCGATTCCATCAGAGAAACCAGACAAATCATTCCCATGGCTTTCTATTTTTATTTCTTTTTGCTTAACAAAGGTACGGATGGATCTTGGAAAACTTCTTTTGGCTTGTACCGTACGCCTCTCATTCGAGCCGTGCCCCTTCCCCTTTACCAATCCCGACCATCTCAATAATCCGTCCTGTGGCAGTGATGGATGTCGTGGAAGCACTAGCACGGTTGGCTTTGTGCCCTCTCTCATTTACAATCCCATGCCAACACCATCAACAAGTGTACACGGTAACAGGGCCATGCGACAGCCAATACTGGTCCTACAAGAGTGCGCTGAATGATTCTTATTTCCTCCGTTTGTGCGTGAATGCAATGCAACACAGACGCCAGGAAACTCTTCTGCCTAATCCCGATTTGTCTGTTTCCCGTCACTACGGATTGCTTCTCCAGAACATTCAGGAAATCAGAAAACGAGATTTTTTGCTCTCTCCAGATCCACCTCTATGGCCCTCAGGCTACGAATTGGAGATGCTTCATGAGTTTCTTAGATATGCCAACCAAGAACACACTCCAGCCAAGCGCGCAACAGATCATCTTCGACGAATCTGTGGTGACCGAAGCAGGATGGATAACGCCATCGTCCAAATCGACCGTACCTTACACTCCGTCGAATTGAAATGAGAGTGACCTCTATCTTTCCCGAGCGGCACGCATCCATGCCCGAGTCCTTGATCTCTTCTCTTCCAACAACCAACAATGTACAAATCATCTCAAAGCTAAAGGGCGCTTTTAAACTTACAAATGGCCACTGTTCAACCTGCAAAATCGGCCCTTTGAGGAACGCCACCAACCTTGTTGTGAACATATATCACTTTTTTTTTCTCACGGTGACCAAAGGATTAAAGGAACCTTTTTAATAAAGAAAAATTATCCACAAAACAATACTGTCTACTTGTTCTCCATCTGTCGTCGAACCTCTTCGGCAAAGTCTGGTGCGTCAGCCTTAACCATACCCTCACCACGCTCCCATCGCACGGCATCCAAGACCTTGATGCGCAAATTCTCTTCTTTGCTAAGCTTGTTGATAACCTGCTCGACCTTGCCGCCGCCAAAAATGAACGGCTGGCGCATAAGGACTCGCTCATCCAGCCAGGCATCCACCACTTCTGCAGGTGCGTGACCACCGTTTGAAACTTCCAAAGGAACATTGATATCATCCTGATAGATAACCTCAGAAGGCGATGCAATCAAATGCCGTGTCAGCTGGCGAGACAGAGTCGTGGCTGCCTCGGATGGGATGACAATCTTGGAAGCATTCTCCTTGGAGACAAGGTTGAGGACTGACAGAGCGCCGACCTTGCCTGCGTAGGCATGCTTATCACCACCATGTGTGGCACCTCCTGTCAGGATCAAGCCGCGCTGACGGGCAGGAAGCTGGACAACAGCGCAACGACGCAGCGAAATGTTCTCACCCAACTTGGCAATGAGCTTTGTGATTGACTCTTGAACTGTTGTGTATTCAGGAGCCTCGGTCGAGGTGGGGTCGGGCATGAGAGGTGCCTGCAACAGGTCTTCAACAGGGACTGCGTGCACAAGACCCTTGGCATCTGGAGAAGGCTTGGCGGCGCCATCTGCAACCAACAATGCTGTCGATGCAATTTGTGTGACAAGGTTCTTGAACAAGTCGTTGCGCGACACAAAGTCAGTCTCGCAGTTGACCTCGACAATCGCACCACGGTTACCCTGAGGGCCAGCCTCGCCCACCACCACACCGACAAGACCCTCAAGAGCCTGGCGGCCCTTGAGCTTCTCTGCCTTCTTCAGACCTGTCTTCGCCTCGTCCTCCAGGATCCACTCCAAAGCCTTCTCGAGATCATTGTTGGTCTTGATAAGCGCCTCCTTAGCCTTGAGCATGCTGACGCCCTCAATTGCCTTGCGGATCTCGGCAACAAGCTTGATGTTGGGCTTGACAGCTGGCTTGTCGCTGTCGGTGCTGTTGAAGCGGAACTGAGCAGCACGGAAGGCCGACGAGGCAGCGGCAGGGTATCTGGTGTTGACCGATGCACGCACTGCGGCGGCTGAGCGAATGACAGAAAAGCGGAACATGGTAATGAGAAAGACTTTAAAGAATGCACGGATGCAATGGCAATGCGAGATTTGATCTGATCGGTCTTTGTCAGGTCTGGTAGCTGATCCGAGGTGGGGACGAGGAGAGGACTGCTCTCTTGCACCAGTCTTTCCTCTTTCCGAAATTTTGGGCAAGGTTGCCTGTCCCTCTCTCTCCCCTTCGCCCTCTTATTATTTTTGTCTGTCTCTCTCTCTCTCTCGCTCACCTCGCTCTCTTTGTCTCATTTCCTCATTCACTTCTGTCATGTCCAGCCGGACAACTGTTGCCAAGGCCATGCATGGAAATGTGTTTCTGCTGGCACGGACTCTTGCCTTCCGAGCAAGAGGAGGCCGCTCTGCCCAATCCGTTGCTGCTTCTGTTGCAACCTCAAGAGTCCGTGGCAGTCTGCCTTCGTTCTCAACCTCCTCCCTTCACACCTCTGCTCCATTGTCGTCCTCTTCTCAAAGCCCTGCCTCTTCAGCAGCAACAACAACACCACTGCCGATCGATCGGTCATCTCGCCGATCATCCCCCGGTCGACTGTCTCGCTTTATGAAGGGTGCCTTCTGGATGTCAACGTCGGCCGCCGCCGGCGCCTTTACATATGCCAAGGTCCAGGATATGGACCCATCGAGCCTCGGCGGCTTCAAGACGCTTCCGATCGGCAATTTGCAACCAACCATCTTTGGCACAGAGGAACCAGATGAGCCAGCCACGAGTGCAGCCATTGCAGCAGGCGACACGGCAACAGCAGTCAAGGAGATCAATCGATCAGCTTTGCTGGAGCTTGAGATGCAGCAACTCCCTGCCGTTCAGGAGTACAAGCTCAAGTCCAAGAATGGAGAATGGAAGGAGGCCAACCCATATTGGTTCCTGACGAGCCATACCGAGAAGCACCATCTGACAGCCGGCACACTTCGAGGCGAGAATATGTTAAGTGTCAAGCCCTTGAAGTTTGACCGGAAGGACAAGAAGGCCACAGTATTGTTCATGCATCTGGGACGGTCGCTGTGTGGCCACGATGGCATTATTCATGGTGGCATGCTTGGCACGATTCTCGATGAAGCTACAGGATTCATTGTAAGTCTCTTTTTTTTTGCAACACAATGGGAGGGTGAGAGATAGTGACAAAAAAACTAAGGAATGTTGGGGGTCACTCAATGGCTGCTTTATTTTGCCATGTACTGCACCCAACGCCTTGTTTACAGTAAGAGCAACTGCTAATCTTTTATCCACGTTTTTGTTTGTCATTGAAATGAATTGCGACGGGGGGGAATGATCCAAAAAGGCTCTACCCAATCTTCCTCTTCGGATCGGCTTTACGGCAGCACTGAACATTAACTACCGTAAGCCCGTCAAGGCTGATCAGTTTGTTATGGTGACAGCCGAGTTTGAGCGTCTGGAAGGACGGAAAGGCTATACCAAAGCCGCCATCTACGACATGGATGGCAATATTCTGACCGAGGCCACAGCACTATATGTTAGTCCAAAGAACGCTGTCTCCATGATCATCAACTATGTTAAAAACTCTCTCGGCTTCAAGTCGTCTTGAACAATTAATTATCTTAGAAAAATAGCATGCATAGAATTCCAACATAGACCCTTCACTCCACTTACATTAATAACACATGTTTTATTTTAAAAGTTGTCTATATACATGGTGAAGAATATTCGTTACATATTAGAGGGGTTGGGATCCCTTTGTAGTACTGGGTGTGGATGAGGGCCCTGCTTCAGCTTTTGCATGCTGATAGTTTGATTCCACTACTGGTGAATGTTGTAAGGACGGTGATGGAGAGAGATGCAATGGTGTTGAGGAATTGGTAACCCGTGGACGACCACACCAGCAGCCTTCTATTGGCTCAGGGAGATGACGGCCATCTTCATCTGTGCATGGGCAAAATTCGCCGCGGCGCTTGCCTTCGAGCTGGCGAAGCCACCACCCCTTACCGACGGTGGAATTGGCGGGTTGCTTGCCATTGCGCGACGGACTGCTCTCACTGCCATAATGACGAGGATCAGAGCCGCCATTGGTAACATCCTCGTCGTCGTCGTCTTCTTCTTCTTCGTCGCTAGAATGCTCTTCAGATGCCTCGCTCGCCTTGTGAGAGTTAAATGACCCACGTTTTGATAACTTGCTCTTCACGCTGTTGTAAAATTGACCCGAAGCATGAAGGAACCCAAGAGAGGGTCGACGCAAATCTTCTTCTTTGTAATACTGATTTGGTTGATCAACAAATCCTCGCTCACTTCCGTTTTCACTCTGCGTATATTTCGTATCGACGTGGTGCATTGCGAGACCTTCTTCTAGCTGTCCTGCGTCTCCAAAGCCAGGAGTCACGGGTGGCTGCGAACTCTTGGGATGGTAGCTCGAGAAATGGTTGAAGCACTTTGGTGGACTCGTTGTAAATGTGTCATCAGCATAACGCTTACGCAGAGCCTTGCAGAGCAACGCGGTCATGAGGATCCAGCCAACGTGCAATACAAGCCATCCAGCTGGGCCAATGGTGTAAAGAACTCCAATAATACCGCTCTCTCCATGCCGACAGCTGATGGGCCTGTCGACTGGAATCATGGTTGAATTGTTGCCTGGTCCATGATGGGGTTGGGTGCTGGAGTTATTGGGATCACAGAAGGAGATCAATTTGCCCTTTAGTTTGCCCATCAACACGCCAAAGTAGATTCCCTCAAGAATGGTGGCGCTGATAAGAATCCAGTAGATCACGATCAGCGGTCGATGGCGCTCAAATGGTCTTCGTCGTTGAACAATAAATCCAATCGCCACTCCGAGCAGGAAATAGAGCGCATAGATGACTGTATAGACAATACGGGTTTGACGCGGTACGTTGAACCGCACCACGCGCCGTAAATCGGCCACCCAAAAGCAGAGGATGATGGCAATACAAGGAACCTGTTTGCTTGGTTAGTAAAAAAGGCGAATCTGTTGCTTTTGCATTGATAACCATATCAAATTTATGGAGTGAAGTCCTTTTTAAAAAAGAGCTGTATATCAAAACACCTTGGCGTCGTACTCACCATCAACGTCATTGAAAGCACCCAGACACCACCACTAATCGGTAGGCAGCAACAAAAACGACTTGGGGTCCGATTTTTTCTGGTCCGTCGAACATCAGTCAGCCTTTCCTCTGCGTGAGGGACAGCAAGGATTATATCTTCAGAGCCATGTTTCGAAGGCGGTGCATACACTACTGGAAGTGGCTCTGTTGGTAATGATAGTGGATGTTTGTTGGATGTGAGCGCAGCCATGGGGCAAAACTAAAGGGAGGTTATTTGTGAGCAAGATGATGTTGATATTCTCCTTTTCTTTGTTGGGATATGTTGGGTTGAAACTATAGTGTTGTAGTGCGACGCAGCAGAATAATGATCATACTGGGTGGTGTATCGTGGGCGATGCAGAGGATTTGGAAGATTTGAAGATGATAAAAAAAATCGAAACGAAAAAAGCAGAATGGACGTTTTTATCCAAATTCAGACGATGAAATCACGAGAGGGAGTGACAGAGCTGCTACACATCATGCATTAACAAGACAATTCTGGAGGCAGGTGTCAAGGTCGCAAAAGGGTAAAATGGTTTGAAGAGAAACAAGAAAAAAATGGGCTGAAGCATCGAATCTGGGCCGGAAAAGAAAAAAAATTGGGCGCAAGCGTTTGAGTTGAGTGGAATAAGAATATCTTCAGCGCCCTAAAAGGTACAAAGTGGACGGCTGTACTCCAAAGTTTGTGCTTGACCACTTGGGATGATAGCCACCCCTGAGACCACCTCGAGAAGAGTGAATGCATTCAACAGCCATTGCAATGCATTGTGAATGTAAAGGCTGTTGGAAGAGGGGCGACACTGCTCGAGGGAATAAAGGACGGACTTGCTCAAGTCCTTTTTTTTGGAGGATGAGCTTAAAAATGCAATACACAAAAATATTTCACCTTTACCACGCGCACGAGCATTCAGTGGCAAAGTAGGCGGAAAACGATAAAAGAAAGGTAACAAGAACAATACAACCAGAGGGAGATGAGTGTATAAAGTAAAAGAGGAGGAAAGCAGGAGGAAAGGATGTTGGTGTGATGACTTGGGCAGTCTACAGGAAGGAAGGGGAATACATACGGTGTTGAACTCGGAGCAAAGGACTGAGATTTTGCGGTGTTCGTTTTTCAGGAACAGCAAAATAGCCAACTTGGCTCGGTTTTTCTCCGCCAAGCAATCAATTGGAAAAAGGAAAAGGGAAGGAGAGTGGAAGCGACGAAGCAGAGGTGAAAAAAAGTAGACACAATCTTTCTTTTTTTTCCCTTCAGTCATGGCTGTTCAGGCACATACATACATTCTTCAGGAACTCAGAAAAGCTCGACTTCTACAAACAATTAATCGCACGCCACTCCTCTTTACATCCCACACGCTTTTCATCCCCCCTCACCCTCAATCTTTCAATTTCATAACTGAATGTTTGAATCCCCCCTTGCTATAATGGGCGTGCTCAGTCCCCCTTCCATGTCTGTGGCGACTTTGACTTGGGCGCAGCAAGCGCTAATTGACAGATTAGTACCTATTCTTCCTCTCCTCTTCATCCTCAAGAATCTTGAGTCTTGGACGTCCTTCAGACATTACAATATGAGAGCTATCGGCTTACAAGTTTATTTAAGTTTTTTCGACTCATTTGTCGCGAATGCATGATCCGCAAACACATCCTATTGGCCGATGCTACATGGAAGCACTCTTCCACTTTGTGTCCAATCACCATTCGTTCCCACTCTTGATTGAAACGTTTAAACGTTGACTTTTTTACTCTGACTTTCCTTCTCCTCGTTCTTTCTGTGACACGTTTCCTATTCCCAAAGTTTTCACCACTTGGGAAATTGTTTCGTTGCGTTGCTGTGTTCTTGGGATACATCCCCTATCTTTCGTGCAACAAAGCGATACAATCCAAACCCACCAACAAAAACAAAAAACAGGGGGGAAAGCCAAATCAAGATTTAAACATGACTTTATGATGTGAGGCACACACGAGAAAAAAAAACGCAATAATAGCACCTATAATCAAGGTAAACAAAAGCTTTTTCTCCTCTAGATCATCTCGCTTAAAACAATGTCTTTAAGCTCTCGCAACATGAGTCCGGCCGCGAATCGAAGTCTTTCGTGCTTTACCGTGACCAAAGGCTGTTGCGTCCTTGAGGTCACGTCCCAGGTTGTCGAGATCCTTGACCTTGTAGATACGCACCAACCAGTTCTCGGAAGTGAAGGCCTCCTCCAAAACATTGAGTTCTGGACCTTGGGCAGGCAAAAGCGCTCCACGGACGCGATCATAGCCGCCCTTACCGCCAAACAACTCAGGGAAGCGGTAATACGACATCTTGTACATGAGCGAATTCTTCATTGTAGGAGTGGCATTCTCGTCGACTTTGTACTCGCCCCTAGGTGTGAAGAAGTTGGCCTCCTTTACTTCGTTCGGGTACACACCCTCAGCGATACGGATCATCCACAAAAACTTGTTGATGTCGTCGCCCGAGTAACCAATGACGCCACCAAAGACGATGAGTACATAGTCAACATCGTGGCGACGCAGCACTTCGTAGGCAACATCTTCCGAGGTAGCCATAGCCTTTCCAACTGTAGCGATGTGTGTGTTGTTCCATGTGTTGTTGTCGACCAATGTTGTAATGTTGGCCATGCCTGCCATCTGATAGCCATAATCCCACCACGACATCACCTTGGTGTCTTCCTTGGTGTTCTTGCGCAACCAATAGTATGCCTCTCGGAAGTCATCGATAATAAAGGGTGTGCCATCAGCACTTTGTGTTGCAAGGACAATCGATGGTGACGAGTAGGAACCAGAAGTGACATAGGTACAGTGCCAAACAAAAACGAACAAGAAATAAGCAAGGTTCACCACGACCAACATGCGTGAGTCCCAGTTGAAGATGGGGAAGCGCTTGTTCTTCTCTGCCTTGCCTGCCTTGGTTGACTTGACATCAGCGACAGGGGAAACAGGTGAGACAGGCGAGACTGGTGTGGCTGCACCCTTAGACTTTCCTCCCTTGGCAGATTTCTTGGAACCAGTCGTTTCAGCCTCCATTGAGGATCTTTCTTGAGCATTGCCCTCCTGAACGCTTGCGGGAAGTGGGAAGTGAGAGCCGAGAACGTGCTCAGGACGCTCGAGGTAGGTGTCCAGAAGAGTCGAGTATGCGATGGCGGCCGAGACACAGACAACTGGAGTCAAAGTGAGCATCAAACGAACCATGACACCAGCAAAGTACGAGGCAAACACAGAGTACAAAATAACAAAGACGTGCTCGTCCTCAAGCTGCTTGAAGCACAAGTAAACACCGGCAGGGAAGAGGAAAATGAGCATGTTCAAGTCAAAGAAGAACGACGTCCAAGCTGTAGGCTGGTGTTCCGAGACCGAAGCAATAATGGGAATGTGGATCTTGGCGTAACCCGTGTCCCAAAGGGAGTAGAAGCGACCCGTGAAAGGAGCGACGACTCCGGTCATGCTCAGCAGCGTCAGAATAACGACAACGGCGACAGCGACAATAGAAATACCGGCCTTGAGCAGGACCTTGAACTGCTGAGGTGTGACATAGCCACGGACGAGCTCAGCAAATGCGCAGAGTTGGAGCAGGCCAAAGACACCCAATGCCGCCATATGCTCACTGGTGCGTGTGGGTTGGAAACCGACAAAAGGAATCTGCATTGACAGCAGCGTTCCAATGGCATAGAATGTCGAATATGAGACGTAAAGGCGGTTTGAGAAACGACCCATCAGAACCAAGGTGAAGGCATGGAGAGGAACCAAATTGGTAATAAACACATAGCCACCTATTCGATTATAAAAATAGTAAGAGATAAGTTAGCTACCTATAAATCAAGTTGCGGGTCTAAATGTCACTTAATTCCCTCCTTTGCATCAACTTACCCCATGCGGAAACCATGTAAAAGTAGAACAAGGCGGTAAGAAGTCCGAAAAAGGCGCTACCAGTCTTAACAGCCTTGATCCACAGGTAGAAGGTGAAAACAAGCAGGAAAATGGCAATACCCTCGTTATCGTACGAGCCAGCGACGGAACGAGAGATATAACCAGGAGCAACGCCCAAGAAAGCAGCAGCGAGTAATCCTGCAGACGAGTCCTTGAGCTCCTTTGTAAGCAAGTAGGCTGAGAAAGCAGTCAATCCTGAAAACATGGGTGCCAGGAACACGCAAACATTGCGAATGTCGACGGGGAAGTTGAAATAATGAAGGACGTTGTGGATAATAGCGCTGGTGACCATGATACCGGGGTAAACAGTTCCACCAACAACGCGTCCTAGAGGGTACCACGACTTTTCATCAAACCAGTTCCAAAACTCGTAGAATCCATTCTTGACGAGGTCTAAAGGTTGTTAAATGATAACAGATGGATATGTTAGCCTAGGGTCATATTATCGCGCGTTTTTTCACACGGCAAAGGGTTATATAAACGAAAGCAGTAGACATCTCAGGGGTGATTGGTTGTCCACGTCCAATTGGAGCAAGGGATCGGATCAGTGCTATTCTGGCACAACAATACACGTACGCTGTGTGGTGCGGTAGTTGAACCATGGGTCAAACTCGTGGATGACAGACTCGAATCGGATGATGGAAAACAGTCGACTCGCGATGGCCACAATGGCAATCAGCGTCAAGATGGTAGGTTTCAAGACTCGAGCGGTTGTGCTTTGTTCCGCCGACATCTATGTCATCGCGTCGTTCAATGAGAGAAAAGTATAAGTGCTTGCAAGATGACGCGACTTTTCAGAGGAATAATTACAGCTCAAGTAATGCCATGTCAATACTGTCGAAGAGCAGCTATGCTGCACGTAAAATACCTTGTAAAGAAGGGTGGAGGAGAAGAAATGATGGAGTGAAGGTGGAGAGTGTCAATGAGATGACAGGGTCGAGTTTCTGTCCCATGCAAAGGCCAAATCTCACCCTCTCTAATTGAACGTGACGTTTATCGCCCTCCCTCTCTCTTATTACTCGGTTCAACGAATTGCCCCTTTTGGGTGAACACAAAGAAACCCTGCGCATTTCTCTTTCCTACAACACCCACACAAACACATTAACTCGGCATTAGAACAGGACAACATGAACGGAGACGTGTACAACAAAATCTCGGAGCGCATGAAGCAGGAGAACTTCACTGACGAGGAAATAAAAGCCGTACAAAAGGCAAAAGACCAGCTGTCTAGTTACAGTAAGCACTCTCACCTTCTGCTTCTTCACTCACGTTGTAGGAGGAAATCAAATGAGTACTGATCACGGCCCTATCTCGTTCACAATAGCTACGGCTGGTTCGGCTCTAGGCGCCATTGGTGGCATCATGTTAGGTAACACAAAGGAAGCATGAAATGAAAGAATGATAATAAGCCGACCATGTAAGAATCAGCCTGTCTAATCTTTTTCGTTTGGTGGTCTACCACCACAACTACGCTCAATCCGACAAAATAGCCAGATCGAAAAAGTTTAAAGGTTTCCAGGCAATGGCATTAGCAACAGGCGCGTTTCTAATTGGAAGCCAAGTAGGCATGCTGTTTGGCGCTATGGCGAGTCTGCGTACGATTCAATCGATCCCTAACTTTCAACGAGTTCTCACCATTGTTCAAGATGTGAGGTAAGAATGATGTTGGCTGGAGACTATTATTACGTCGTACCATCCTAGTAATAAGTTTATTGAGCAATGTTTATTTCCATACCGACTCATCTACGTAGAGAGCAACGGCCAGGACCACATGGACCTCAGCGACGTGATCAGACTCCAATGATGCCCCCTGCAGGATACCAACGATTACCAGCCCAACATGGATCAGAAATGATGTCGGATGCTGCAGTAAAAGAAAGTGAACTCCAAGGTTTTGCTAGTGGCGACGGATACCATGGAGGCAATGATCCTAACAATGACAGGACAACATTGAACAGTGACAGTGGTACGTACCTGACGGAGCTGCTGTTTCTTGCCACGCCATCGCAATCTCCGAGCATCAGTCGCTAAACATCAACTGATTTTTGTTCCCTCATATCCCTCACTCCGTTTTCATCAATAGCTTGGGCTAATGTCGAACAAAGAGCAAAGGAACTGCAACAAGGATCAAACTCGTGGGCGAAAATTAGACAGGAAAACATGCCCAAGTCGGCCTGGACCAGAATCCGCCAGGGCAATATCCCACAAGATAGCGAAAACAAGGAAGATACAGCAACGGCCAACGACCAGACATCTTCCAACTACCCAATTAATGCATCGAAGCGCGGCGGATCGAGCTGGGATCGCATTCGCCAACAACATGCAGAGGGCTCGTTTGTCGGTGGACAGTCACATGATGGATCTGGCGCATTCCCAAGAACACGAGAAGACTTGGAATCGAATACGAATCGCAGCCACAACAAGTATGGCGATGCTCTGTAGAAATATCACATCCGTCATAGAAAGTGAAAGGGCTTTTGCAACCTTTTCCCACGAATAAACAACGGAGAAGTTATAACATGAAGCGACTTTTGGCTTTTGATCTGTGTGTATTCGGCTTGTAAACAGTACACCGGAAAAGCACATTTTTCACAAGCTTTGGATGAGCGAACCGTGAATGTTTGCCTTTTAAGAATGGTAACAAACTTTGTACTCCAGACGGCTCAACGAGGAGCCGAGGGATAGTCTTCGATCATCCGTTCCCTTTTTTCCCTCGGTTAAAAAAGTTGCCATACGAGAACCTCATCTTTCTTTCACTCCATTCATACATTCATTCCATTCATTTCCACCTCGCTTCACCCTTCCTCTATTTACTAAGGGTACCATGTCCTCTCCGTCGAACGCACAGCTCCGTCTCCAGGCTATTTCAGGCCATTTGGACTCCTCAAATATCAGCCCTGCCGCTTCAGCTCTCCAAAGCATCCCTGCTGTCAAACTAGACCAGCGTATTCTCTCGGTGTTGCTGGATGGTGAGGACCAGACATGGCGCAACTGGGTAAGCTTATAGATGCTGGTACTACAACATGCGGCTCTTCGACGCGACGGTTTGGTGAAGCTCGTCCCACACGACTACGGCTCCACACCAGAAGTACACACACTTACATCCAATCTCCGACTGTGGTAAAATTGCTCGTTAGGCTTTCGACCTACTCAAGGATCCGCTATTCGCATTCCAGTACAACCTCCTAAGAGAGGATGCCGTTGCTCTTAACCAAAAGAGGCATGCCAAGATGGCGTCCCTTGGTGTCCGCCCAAAGTGGAACGAGCCAATGTGAGTGACACGCTTTAGCATCCACCGCTCGAATGTCCATTATGCAACCTTCCCCTTGGGAAATTTCACCCGCTTTTAAAACTAAACTTGCTCGCCTCCTACTTTTCCCTCAACTACCCAGCCTGCCCAAGCACCATGCCATCAGCGACGCCCTTTCATACTATGACAATGCTTTTGCAACGATGGGTGGCGCACACTTTGGCCTCTATTCCGGCTCTATTCGCGCACTAGGATCCGAAGAACTAAAGGCGAAATACCTTCCATCGGCTGATTCGTTTGAAGTCCGTGGCTGTTTTGCACTTACTGGTATGAATGTTTATGACTTTTATGAAGGGCGCAATGTGCCGAGATCATACTTTGTTAGACCACTAATATTTTATCTTGTTTTGTTTTTTTTCACCCAGAACTCGGTCATGGTTCCAATACCCGAGGCATTGAAACAGAGGCACGCTGGGATCCGAAAGAACGGTGCTATATCATTCATACGCCCACCACAACTGCTCAAAAAGTAAGTAATGTATCTACGCGAATACAACTTCGATCACTCTGTTGGATGAAAGCACCCTGCTCACCACTAGCTGGCGGTTCTATTTATACTTCTTTATTCCAGTACTGGATCGGCGCTGCTGCAATGACTGCTGTCAATGCTATCGTATGGGCGCAGCTCTACGTCCCCAACCCATCGACATCAGAGTACGAACACCATGGAATCCATGCATTCCTTGTGCATCTGCGTGATCCAAAGACATTTGAGACATTGCCTGGTATAACGATCCGTGATTGCGGATCTAAATCTGGTCTTAACGCCATGGACAATGGAAGGATCTGGTTCGACCACGTCAAAGTGCCGCGCGAAAACTGCCTGAATAAGTATGGTGGAGTCAACGAACAAGGCATTTATGAAAGCATGTTTCCAAACAAGGAGATGCGCTTCGGAGGCCAGCTTGTCAACCTGTCTGAAGGCAGAGTGGGCATCGCTGTGAGCTCGAGAAATTTCGCCAAGGTTGCTTTGACCACTGCGATTCGGTACAGTTTGTCACGCAGGCAGTTTGGTGCACGACGACTAGGTGAACCAGAACAACTGATCATGAACTACAAGCTCCATCAGGTGAGTGGGACTACTTGATGGAATAAGAGTCTATTTTGTCTTGTGAAGTTTTGTAATCCTAACGGCGTGGTGATATCTTTCATATCTTTGCTTTCATTTGGGGCGATCTCTATTAGCGTCGTCTGTATCCCTTGCTCGCTACCACCTACGCCCACCACTTTTCATCAATCAGACTTTTGAACCTGAGAGAGCAGGCGAAAACCGACTTGAAGAAGACAAAGGAGTTCCATTTAGCATCCTCTCTCACAAAGGCATTCCATACGTGGCATCTTCTTGATACTCTCCAAGCGTGTCGTGAGGCCTGTGGTGGTCAAGGATTGAAGTCATCAAACCGAATTGGCAACCTGAAAGCAGAAGTGGACGTGATGGCTACCTACGAAGGTAATCATATGAAATATGAAACACCAACAAGAAGAATTGTGGAACGAATATATATAAGGTCTGCCTACTCACACTTCATCCTCTACAACATAATACAACATAGGAGATAATCAGGTAATGTTGATCACAGTGGCCAAGGGTTCAATCGGTGACTATACGCCTAAAAAGATCCCCGCCCTTGCATCACTTAAGCCCATCTTCCAGAATGGCCACGTGAACGACGCAACAATCCTGTCGGCCGATTGGCAGCTCGCTCTGTTTGAGCACCACGTCCTTTGCGCAAGTCAACGTCTTCAGGCCGCCCTGGACACTAGTCGAAAAGAGCTGGAGACTAATGGTGGCGAGATTCAGAGCTTAGATCAGCTTCTTGATCGTCATGCAGCGCTCTCGCAGGAATTCGCACGTGCATTGGCGGAGCAATGGATTCTGCAGGCCTTTGTCGATAAGGAAAAGTCGGATCCTAACGGCACTAGTTTGACACTCCTGCGCCAGCTGCACGCTTTGTGGAAGATTGAGAATGATCCATACATGCTTCGTCGCCGTTATCTGGATGTTGAGGTACAGGAGCGCGTTAGTGACCTTGTGAGTGCGGCTCTGCAGCGTATCCATGAGAATGTCAACGCTTTGGTTAATGCTTGGACGGTACCTGATCATTTACTGGGCACGATTGCTGGCGATTGGGTACGTGCCAATGAGCCAGATGGCGACCAGGACATCTAAATAGACATGTAGAGCGTCCATGATTCGGCTTTGAGGCAAATAGACGTGCTTTATAACAGTGTTGATACAGACATAGTGTCGTTGATGTGTAGTAACCATCTTTTGTCATCCATGGGGAAAAACTAGCGACTAGCGATGTCTACTTGAAGACAAGATGGTAGTGCCTAGAAGTGAATTTATCACATCTGATATAAAACGAGTCAGAGTCAACCCAGTTGCCCCTGAAAAACCAAAAGGAGGCGGGACAAATTATTTCGTATACTCTTTCTGCATTAATTGTTTTTTAATGAGAGTATAAAACAATGCTTGCTTGAAAAACTATACAATGTCAGATCTACTCGATCGCCATGCTTTGTTTAGCCAAGTTCTCTTCCTGGTACTCCATATCCTGATTGTCTTGCTGGCTCTTGATGCGACTTTATAATTACGAGATACTCCACACATGGCATACCAGATATCTGTGCTAGAGACCACCTTTTTTCTCATAACCATATTTAAGCACTATCGTCTAGTAGAATAAAAAATCCATTAAGGTCTCCAAAATAATTCGTCTCTCAACAATGGAGCGTAAAATTGTTGGCCATCTTTGTGTCATCCGGTAATTCATCCTCAACCTCAGCCAGCTGAGTAGAAAGTAAGGGGTAGTATATCTGCCTTGGTCATGTTTTCGTAATGAATGTACATGCACCATTTTTTGGACCTGGGCGCCCAAACTGTGGAGGTGGAAAACGGCGAGAGGTTCCAGCAGGTTCAATATCGGGGTGGATGAGACAACAGTACATCGTGACTGATATTATCATTGTCGTGCTTAAATCTAAAGTCGAAATCGAACCATCCGAGGAATTCAATCCAACGGAGGTGTCGTGCAGAGAGTTTTCCAAGCATTGGAACATCCTGGAGTACCTCACGGTCAATGTACACAACGAAGTGTCGGTCTACAAGGTAGTTGTGCCATATGTGGAGTGCATGGCAGGCAGCGAGTACCGCCAGTTGGTTGGTGGGGTAATTTTGTTCCGCCGGGCTGAGCTTCTTGGAAATAGAGGCAACTGGGTGGGAGCAGCCTTGAGAGTCGATCTGGTACATGACCGCGCCAACAGTAAAACGAGAGACGTCGATTTCGACTGTGGCGGGGAGATTAGGATCGAAGTTGCGTGCGACAGCTGCGGGATGATGCAAGGAGGTTTTGCCATCAAGAACATCCGCAAGGCGGTCGATGTGTTGCTTCATATCGTTGATTTTGGCCAGCACGATACTAATTTCTTTATCGGTCAACTTCCGTTGGTTGTGAATGCCTGCAGGCTGGGTGGCCTGTACAGAGGTATTGGAGGCATGGCGATCGGGCTTGAAGTTGTATATAGTGTCCAAATTCAGGGCAAAATCACACAGTTCTTGTACGTCGATAGAAGGATCTGACTCCAGCTTGTTCATAAGGCGTCGGTGGAGCTCTGTTGAGACGCCTTTGAGGAGACTGGAAATTGCCAGGTGCCTAATCTCGGCATGGGAGTCAGGGGAGGAAAGGGTGAGCAGATGGTACAATAGGAACCGGAATTGGGTGATGTACTCTGGCACTGTGGTCGTCATGCGAAGGTTGGCGATCTTAAAGCGGAGGCGTTGATCAAACTGGTTTGGGATAAAGGTCTTACGGAAAGCGGCCTCAAAGGTGGAGAAGGGCGTGTCATCGGAAAAGCCTGATTTTTTGAACCAAACTTGTGCATGGCCTTCCAAGAAGACGGAGGCATGGGATGTCTGAAAGCGAGGCTCGACCATGTTTGCGCGAAAGTAGCGGTCGAGCTGGCGAAGGAAGGCAATGGCACCAAAGCCATTGGTAGCGCCTCGGAAGGGAGAAGGAGCAGGGAACTCTAAGGGAGAGTTGGGACAGGCGAGTTGGCTATGATCCACTTTGGCATGGTTGTGGTCGGCCAGATCTGCTGTGGCGGCAGCCGCATGATATCGAACAGCCGCGCTATGTGAAAGTGTCTGTGCTGAATGTTGTTGTTGCGCAAGATGCTGAGATGCGAGGTCCTCAGTGGAGGAGCAAAGAGTAGAATTGAGGGAGTAGTGGGATGCGTGTACGGAGTCCATCGGTGCTTGAGAGAGGGGAGAAGTCGGAACGTGGCAGAGGCTATGGAGGTAGGAACAGAGAGGTGAGGGAAGAGAGGCAACCACAGAGAGGCAGAAACAAGGGAGCAAGGACTGAGGAGGACTGGGGAGGACTGGGATCAGAGGGTAAGAGCAGAGACAGAAAGGTAAATGGTGTCGTTGAGCGAAGTTGCTATCATGTAACATAACAGGGTCAAAAAAAAGGGGGTTGGTTCGAATGTGTTTATTTTGTGACACCTCAAAGTGTGACCCTCTTCCATCTCTTGCATCTTTGTGATCTCACAAACGTCAACACTGCCTTCAAACCTTATGCTTGACTGAAACAGAAGTTAGGCTTTGTAAAGGAAATATTCGAAGAGGCGATTTGCAACGGACACGACGAAGCAAGCGCCATGCACCACGTCTAGATGAAGGGGTATGGACAACGTTTAGAAGCCAGAAGAAGAAGGCAATGTTTAATTTTGAACCAACGTAACAACGTTTAAGGTTTTAAATCGACGGGCCACGTAAAATGCATATTACTCGGTGGGTAGTGTTCAGCATTTTACTTCATTTGGTGGGTGACAAAGTAATGTTGTCGTGGCAGAGTAGCATTTCAGAGTGGTCAACAGAAAACAATAAAGTTCTGGGGGCCGAATAGGCCTTTCTTATTATGGGCATCAATATAAATTAATCCATGGTGTGGTTGCAGGATGGCACTGTGAATGGACGGTGGATAGTCAAAGAGTGGTCGAAGCATAGAATTTTCTACGCCAAAGATCATTATACTGCACGAGTTGTATAAAAAAGAGAAGCCTCGCCACCGCAGCCGGAGGAACCAGAACCGCCTGACATTGAGCCGCCCGACGAGGCCATGGACGGCCTCTCTCAGCTGTTTGAAAGGGTGGTACTGCCGCCACCCCTGGACCTATCTGATCTTC
>JAAAIY010000376.1:0-23870 GCA_016098105.1 Actinomortierella wolfii
CCACATCTCGCCGAAAGTAACCTCGTTCTTGGACACTACAATGTGTGGGGGACGGATAAGTCGTTTTTTGTCCCTTCTGCAGTATATAAAATGTTACTACAATAAAGAGAATCGTTATCTTGTCCCATTAACATGATTTCACAACAGTAACGCCACAGGCAGCAGATAACTGCAAAATCCTGGGTAGTGAATTGATGTTGATATGGGCAAAAGATACAGCTTTTCTGCATGAAACGGGACAGAAAGAGGCCCAGAAACGACATGAGCTACCACACGAAGTAGAGGGGATTGTAAAATGAGATAATGGGACTAAATACAGATTCTCTTCATTGAATAATGTTCTTATACTAGGGGCATAATTAAATGATAGTTGGTGGCAATATAGCACAGGGGTGATAACCGAGAGGTTTCATGGAGTGCAGGCAGCTAGTGAGGAAGTTGGGAGCATGATGGGCTAAAGGGAATGATAACGGAGTATCAACATGCAACGCTCATTCATAAGAAATGACACATGGGTGAGAATGGAGAAATATAATTAATAGCATTGCCACACATGGACTTTTAAGTTACCAGTAAACGATAGGCTCTTGTGTTGTAATTTACAAGATCTGGTGGTACAAAAGGCTACCTCTGCTTGCTCATCCTTCAGATCCCTAATGGGACGAAACTTCCTCTATCGCCTGGCACCCCGCACCATACACAGCAGGTTGTGCAACATGTGCAGGCTGGAGAAAATCTTCGCTGATGCATATGAAAAAAAATTTCGCGGCTACTCACAACCACCACATAATTGAATGCCTTTCAAGTACCTTGCTTTCGTCGCTTCTTGTGGTAGTATCTTCAATTGTCATGCATCTTTGCGTCAGTGAGCTATTCCATTGCAAAGGTAACAATCAACTACTTTTCCTTCGCTGACAAGAATCCGTACCCGTTGCCTCTCCGAGTGATTATTAATTGATGTATCTGCCTCTCATGCCTTAGTGCACAAAGTGTGCTAATCAACAAGCCATTGGATAAATTTTTGGTAAATGCCACGGTTTTCACGATAGAAAGTCACCCTGAGGAGTACCTTCCCCATGCCACAAGAGTAATGAGGAATTGCATCTAACCAATGAAAGCGTTGGTGTTTGCTCTCAAAGAAGATGGGACAAAATCATCAATGAAGGACACGTATAGGAAGGATTCCGTGGAAGACCATAGCCAAACTCCTTACACTAAACACATAGACCAAAACAGCATGGTGGGGCTACTAACAACGTATAAAAGACCTGATACTTTAATGCATTGTCTGATACATGGAGCATTGAAGTCAAAAAAGGTATCTGTTTCCGTTTAGGGCTGAGAAATGAGGACAACGCCTCCAACGTGCTGGGTGTAGGGAGCATCAACCTTCTGGGGCTTGAAGGTGGTGTTGTTCCAGAAGTCAATGGCCAGGTGGTTGGCCTTGGAGGTATCAGTGAAGTCAATTTGCTGGCCATTGTACTTGACAACCAAGCTGAGGAAGCTCTTGTTTTCGAGAGTGAAGGCGTACTTCTTGACCTGGTTGAAGAAGAGACCGACCGAGTAGACATACTGACCGTTCTGGCTTGTGCGGATAGGCTCAGAATCGGTAGGGTTCTGCAAATTGTCAAAGAAGGTGATCTTAGCTTCGCCCTTGCCGAAGGCGATAATTTGAGCCTGTGTGTTAGCCATAGTTAATACGAGAGAGCTATATTGTAGAGGGTAAAGAGTTACTTGTTAAGGTGAGTGAAAATGTTTGCAGAACAAGTGTCTTTTGTCTAAAAGCAACAGTTCATCGAGGGGGAAGATGTCTTACTTAGTGGGAAAATAGAAGAGAGTGGTGAGTACGATTCTGAAAAACAAAAGTGGTGGTGAGTGCATGGTTTTTATACCTTTTTCGTTTTGCATTCTTTCTTGCATTATCCGAGGCACTAATGTTAAAAATACGTTTCGCTACCTGCTGTTCTTGTTGTCTTGTTGAGGCGAAAAAGTCTAACACGGCTATGTTTTTCCAGTGCGAGCATTGAGGATGTAGTAAGCATCCTCATCTCTCCAGTCCATAACGGTTACGATGGATGGTCATGCTATCTTCCACTTCAAGTTATAGGACAAAGGCGCATTGTTGGGGGGAAAACGCGTCATGCAGGGGACGAAGAGCAACGGCTGTGATAACTTTGGTTTCAATCCTTTTTGCACACCGTGTCCTGGGTTGTTTGCCTAAGCGATGTGGTTTATTGTCATCAGTCGCATACTATTGAAATCTGAGCATCTCCATTCGATCGATTGAGATTCAGTAATCCATAGTGTGCACACAAATGTTTATGTTTCGAACATGCACGTAGAGTTCCGTGAGAATATTTTAATAATGAGCGTAGCCCAGGCCCAGAGGATCGAAAGGTTCATGCATGCATGCATGCATACATACATGCAGCTGGAAATTTACACAACAAGAAGGGTTCGTTTCTCAGTGTACTAAAAAAAGAGGCCAGAGTCACAACTTCCTCATTCTACACAAAACAGGTGAGAATGATTCTGCATAAAAGTGTCAATTTACCTGAAGCACTCTTGTTTGCACCACAAAAAGTTCCCAGACATTCGTACATAATACCCATGGGCTGAACGCCGTTCACACCCCCTTAACCACATGCAAGAGGGACAGGGTGAGGATGCGCTCCCACGTATGGTCTATCGCGTAGAAAATGCCTCCGTTGGCGTGCTGACCATATACATTAAAATATTCTTTAGTAGGGATGAACGCCTCCTGCATTCCCCAACACACTTGTCACAAAGCTGTAAAAATTAGCTTGGTCGTTGGTCTATACTACCAACGATTGGCATAACACTCTATGGTCAGAAGCACGAATCTTTTTGAGAGAAAAGGTAGAGGAGCCGTTATGCTACCGCATAAACGTAAATGGGATTTCTTACATAATTACATGTAGTTGTAGCTTGCCCCAAACACTACCTCTTCCTCCTTTTATTCACAGTATGATGTGGTGGAAGGTTGTTTGTGTACCAATTGGCGATGTTGAGATAAGACCGTACAGGAGGCGATGATAGGAGCCGATATTTACTGTACGCCAGATGCAACATACCAGTCCGACATCTTTTGGTCTCGAACGATATCCCCATAGTATATATTTATGTCCCATATTGCAGACTCTACACATCTCTTGATATAGTTAATGGATGTCGTCGTGGTAATCACGATAAATACCAGACTAGGAGAAGGACTAAATAATGACAATGGCAGTGAGAAAAGTTGGTGTGCAACTGACACTATGAAATACTAATCAAACCAAGCTGCCAGTTAAGTGTTGGCTTATATGCCAGGGCAGCGGATACTGGTGACTCAAAGGCGCGAAAAGAATACACGTGTACTGCCTAGCGTTGCAGCTTATAGATCAATGCGATCATTCAGGCTCTCTGAGATCTGGCTTGGTATACTAACGCTTGCCAAATATTACGTGTGTTTTCATGGCGTTTGCCTTCATTCATTTGATAGGTAGTAAAACCTAATATTTTCCAATATTAACTTCGTTCTCAGTGCGCTGAAGGCTTTTTCGTGAAGATCTCATGGATCATTTCTTTTATCAATGTGCGCTAGTTGCTAATAGAAACAAGTGATGGAAATATTTAGGGTACTAAATGAAGCAGGATGGAGACCGGGTAGCGATATGAACAACTGTAAAATCCAGGAGGAAAAAAAACAAAAAGTAGCCGGCAGTTGTATTCCTATGACAGAAGCCTCGATAGGTTAATTGGTCTTTGTAGTCTTTCCGCAATGGCCGCTTTATCAAGGTCAGTGTCAAAAGCTTTCGGCTTCGATTATGCTAGGCAGCTCAGGCTTAGGCTCTAATCGAGTGGGAGGTGTGGCAAAGGGTTCATATTCCTTAGGAAAGCTTTAGCTGGGGTTCGCCAAGCCCCAACTACGTAGTGCCAAAATCGACATCTTTCATGGAGACTACGGTGTGTGGAGAAAGGTGCCAGACCTTACACATTTGCTGATAGCCTTTGGTCTCTGCGTGTCAATGAGGTTTATTTGCATGCTCACCGCCAGAGTTTGGAGCTCCAGAGAGTTGTCTATAAGAAATGAATAGTTGCCCAAGGCTGGATTTTCTTAACTTGTTACTTGCTGTTGTATATCATCCCATATGTCTCTCTCCTTGGCGTTATTCACTATCTTATATTGTCTTTGAGTCGCTCTCCATCCGTTTCATATATTTAACTACTATAGACCCACCATTACCCTAATTCACACTATTAGCTGGTGGTCGCGCATTGTAGGATGTGCAATTAGTGCGCTGCGCCGAGCGAAGATCTTACGATAAAGTTGTAGAAAAACAAAATGCAAGAATCACATAAAAACATCATTCATAATGGGTGATCTTAGCTGTGCAGTCATCAGATTGTACTGCAGACATTTTTTTTCTGGTGTGCCTTGTACCAGGTGATCGTTTCGTAAATCGTAAGAAGATGTGGTCAACGTGGCCATGTCAGCAAATCTTATATCTTTCATGTTGAATTGATGGTATGAGGAGGTGGAGAAGACAAAGGTGCCGACCGACATTTCCAACTAATATTGCATGGAAACTCATTCATTCTAGGGAATCCTTTTGATATAATGATCTGCGCGAGTGAAGCGTCCCATTTCTGCATCCCTGATGTAAAATAGGATTAGCAGACCACTATATCGGACCGAATGAAGGAGATTATTCAATGAGCCACAGCAGCGACGAAATCACACCATCGCAAGTAGAGAGGTATAAATGAAGCTGCCCTGACCCTAGAAAGCTTTTCAATTGGCAAATTTGATCCATGAGCCCCAATTTTTGCAGCAACATAATGATGTATTCGTCAAAGAGATCTAAAGGGGAAAAAATGACTGACAGGAAAATAATGGAACTAAACATTTAATTCTGAGAAGGTAGTCGTGTCAATCCTCTTCAATGCCATAGAGCTGGAAGCAGCAGGGCTACTTATGTGCTGTATTGTGTCGCAGATGACACTGTGCTAGCTTACATGTGGTTCGTATGCACACACCTGAATTGTGATCGCTGATTGAGTGATGTGGTGGCTTAGTGGAGGCAGGGAGAGGGTCTGGATTCTCGATGAGCCAGAAAATAATGCGCAGGCACGTATCTATTAGGTTGTTTTCTATGTGGGTATACAGGTGTAATATGCTATATCATGTGTTTTCTTTTTAAACTTCCACTGCGTACTCAATAGCGCCCATGGCGCCTCCGAGGACAATCACCAGGGGGGCAGGGAAGCCGAGGTAGCCTGATGCTACAAAAGCCGCACTGGCAATGACGATGTGATATCCATCAGACCCTCCCGACTTGGTAATCTGAAGCCATAGCAACCATACCGCTGAGTAGACGAGACCCAGAGCTGCTGCATTCACGCCTCGGAAGATCATTTTGACAATAGGTCGGTTCCTCAGTGCCTGCCAGAGTGGGATGATAGCACATGGAAGCAAGAGTCCTGGAGCAAAGATGCCAATGGAGCAGAGGAGTGCGCCCAGAATGCCAGCGCCCACATTGCCAGAGGTACTGTTAATCATGGCGACAGCGCCCAAAAAGGCAGCAAAGTTAAAGTTGGGTCCCGGTAGCGCCTGAATTACCGCCAAACCGACCAAAAACTGGGAGTCACTCATCCACTGGGGTTCAACCATATAAGTTCGCAACAAAGGGATGATGACCGGGCCTCCACCAAAGATGATTGAGCCAACCACATAAAAGGTTGCTAACAAGTATCCATAATCGGCTTTAGCTGGGACAGAGACGACAGCTCGAACGACGATCGAAGCGATCAGTAGTGCCAAAAATATCACCAGAAATCCAAATGCGAGCTTGGCTGAGTAGTTGTATAATGCAGGAGTCTATACATGTGGTTGAAAAAAAAAGATGAGATCAGGAACACTGAAAGCGGTGATGGTGTGCATACACATGAGAGGACCAATCTGAGTAGAAGGCGTAGGCAGAGTACTCACTTGCGCAGGGACAGTTGATTCAGTGTCAACGTCTTTGTTGACTTTGCTAGGCTCATCGCTCAATGGTTGTTCTTGTTGCTGTTGCTGTTGCTGTTGTTGTGGTAGCTCGTCCGGGGTAATCTTATCCTCATCAGGTGTGGTCGATTGAGTGGGTTCTTCGTCCATGCGAGTATCCTTCTTCTTCATTTCATCCTTCTCATCCAACAACGACTGCGACTCCTTTCTACGCTTGGCGGTAAATGGAGCCCAGAGACCATCGTATATCAAACTGCAAATGCCTCCTGCAACCATGACTGTTGGGAGCAGCCACGCTGATGTATAGAGTGCTGTCACACCTCCCGAAATGAGCGCCAGAATTCGAGTAAGCTTGTCGGTTGCAAGCGAGCCCGACATACGATAGGCTGACAAGGCAACTAATCCAATAGCGGCAGAGGCAAGGCCTTGTTCCAACCTATGTGCCCACAAAGGAATGGATTCGCCCACCTTGCCAATTAGGGAGCCTATAACAGTCATGACAATAAATCCAGGGGCGCTATTGAAAAAAACCCAGAAAAAAAAACAAAGTTTTGCGGGTGAGAGGGAAAGAAAAGTAGATTAGATTTTTTCACGGAGGTGCCCTATCTCGCCGTCGTCATTTTTTTTTGTTTGTTTGTTGTTCACGTCTCTTACCTCCAGAGAATGAATGCAAGTATGGCGCAAAAGAATCCACTCCGAACCAGTGAAAGACTGAATGCCAACTGAGTACTGGCAGGGCCAGGCAACGACTGGCAGATGGCAAACAGCTCTGTAAACTGCTCATTCGAGATCCAGTGGAGTCTGGTGACCATGTCATCGTGAAGTAGAGCAACATGTGCAGCTGGCCCTCCAAACGAAGTGTAGCCGAGTTTGGTGAAGATCTTGATGGTTTCGAAGGCTCGCTCACGAAGGGAGACAAGCTCAACCCTGGACTTGGGTCTCGACGTTGAATCCTGCGATGCTAATTGCTGTCCCTCCAAATCCGATGTTCCTTTGTTAGCCATCCTGGAGGTTGTAGGTGGGTATGGTAATAATGCTTGATGGAAGTGAAAGAGGGGTGGCAGAAAGGGCAAGTGAACAATGCACCGAACCCTGAAATTTATAGAAAAATAGAGTGGTGTGGGTGCACCTTTGCGGTTATTGCGGGAAGTACGTGGAACACAAAAAACGCAACTATATTTGAACCAATCCTGGGGCTCGGAGATGGCCCATGTCACGATTCAACGATGGTATTGCGCGAGAAATTTGGCTCAAAGGAATCGATTGAGACAAACAAGCCAGCAGGGAGGGGATGCTAGCGCATACAAGTTAACTTTCGGAGCACCCACGTTGATATCAAGTTCTTCCGTGTTCTCGGATTAAAGGGTTAATGGATCAATGGGACCAAGGTTCATCACACAGTTGGTGGTAAATGCACATGGTAAGTTTCGGGGGGTTGTTGTATGACAGGGTGGTCTTTGCAGGAGTGGAAATAGTGTAACTCTATTTTTTGATGGTCGAATTTGAAACCCTCGCAGCTGAAAGGAAGATGGCGTTGAGCCTACTCTCCATAGAATAGAATATCCCATTAAGAAAAAAAAAGTCGTCTTCTCATCCTTGTTAGCATAAACAGAGTTTACAAATATATTTACTTGTGGTTCACATATCAATTCGCAGCTAAACAGCAACGGCGAGCTTGAGTCGATCTAGCTTTTCATTGTTGATAGTCTCGCCTTCCATTGCCAGGTATTGTGTCAGTCTCTCTGTCAACTCCCGCGCCAACTTCTCGACCAGCTGCATTTCGTTCCTCCGCATGGCGTCTTCGGCCTCATGTACCTCTATGAAATGTCGGATCCGCTGCATTGCCGTGGCTGCCTCCGGTAACAAAGGAAACGCTTGGAAGACATGGACCATCCTTGGATAGAGATCGAGCTCGACCGTTGGTAATGATGATGCTGATGACGATGCATTGTGGTGGTGTGGGTGATGTGATTGCTTTTGCTGTGCCATCGCGAATGGCCTGATATTTGGTGGCAACTTGCTTGGCGGTCCAAGGTGCCCACCAGCCTTGTGTGTAAACAGAATACACTCGTCTCGAAGGCGCTCTGCATCACCGACCTGGATCAACAGTGGAGGCAGACCATGCAAATTGCCAAAGAGTGGAGATACATACGGGTGTCTGTTCAATGTACGCATTTTTTCAACACTGCCGCAATACATAGCCACAGGGTTAAACTTGTCTGTCACTTTCGGAGGCCCAGGCAGGTAGTCAAATTCGTGGTTCGTTGTCCACGATTCACAGCTGAATGTGAGATCAAGCCATGGCTATTTGTTTTGAATGAGAACAAATTGCATCATTTCATCAGTAAGTCGTTGAAAAGACTCTCCAACGAATGTTTCCTGGTTAGTGCAAAAGAGGTCTAGAGAGGACGCAAAAAAAGGGATGAGCACAAAATGATATTTGTTTAACCGAGAAGAGGGGTAAGCCAAAGACGCGATCAAAGCGCGTCGAGCTGAAGTTAGGGGTGAAGCATGATCGGGGGTTGGAGAAGTAAAGGTGGTAGACAGGGGGGGGTGCACGCTACTCAAGAAAAACGCGGGATGTCTACTCCAAACATGTGCATATGGAGGCGGTATTGACATATGATTGCGGGGTGTTTTCCAAATCTTGTTAGATCCTATTTAGCTGCCTCCTCCCAAGAAGCGCAACTGTGATCTTACTTACCGACAGTAGAATTCCCTTGGATGGTAGAGCTATACCTTGATCACGGAGATACAGAAGCGTTCCTAGAGATAGACCACCTCCTGCAGAATCGCCTGCGATGGTAACATTTTCTGGCGCGAATCCGAGTCCGAAGGGGTCAGTTAAATGAGCGTAGGCATGTACCGCATCTTGTACAGGCGCCGGAAACGTGTATTCGGGTGCTAGTCGATAATCAACGGCTATTATGTTGTGCCACATTCATAGAAAAAAAACAGTGAAACCGATAAGCTTGCTTTCAGTGTTCAAAGCGTGCAGCAATCGTTAGCCAGAACAATTCATACCGAATACACGTCGACCTGTCGCCCGTGAGATTCTCCACAGCATCTCGCGATGGGTGTGGGTACTACAGATAAAGTATGCGCCACCGTGGAGGTAGAGGATCACCTTCTCGCCTTGTCGCGCTGCAAAGGGATCTTGAGATAGACGGGCGGAGTGCGCGAGAGGCATGGCCATGACACGATTCCACACGCGTGAATCAGAAATCCATGCGCCTGGTATAGAACGATGACCATCTTCGCAAGCCTCAAGAGGGGCAAGCACTCCACCAAAGCCTCGTCCACCCTTCGGGATCGGCACCGCGAATGGCTCAAGCGTCATGGTGGGTAGCTTGGGCAGGTAATAGAAAAACGTATCGAGCAGGTGCCGAACGTCCGATATATCTTCACCTAGGTTGTCTTGGTGGTGGGCCGTGACGCGAAAGCAGGCGACGAAGAGAGCAAGATGAAGTGGCCAGGAAGGGTAAATAGGACTGAAAGGGTGCCGTATAATTAGCGATGCCCCAATAGCGAGTTGTGATGAAATGAGTCTCACGTAGTGGCGAAGGTTTTTTATAGGAAAGGCGAGTGGATGTCTTTTTCTTCGAACAAGCGTTTGGCTTATTAACGCTGTTTGGGTATTGAGCGACATTGCTTGAGGAGAGACTCAGAAAATGAACAAAGAAGTGGTTTGGAAAGAGGAGATGGATAATCTGAATGAAGGCTGATTAGCTTGTATTGTGCAACAGCAAACGCGTGGGGTTGGTGGAGAGTTGAGCGACGCTTGCGGATGGGTGGCAGAGGAGGAATGAGGATATTTTGAGAGAGAAAGATCGGTGAATATATGAAACCTCAAAAGCAAGAAGGGTAAAAAGACACGGGATAGAAAGGAGTGGTGCAAAGGAAATGTGGGGTGAGGGGAATTGGAAGAGAAAGGGAGGCAAGTGATGGGGTAGGAGAGGGATGGAGTGGAGAGGGGGGGGGAAATAGGTCAAATATATAGATGGCCTTGACCCTGACCAAACCTTTCCATTGTTGTCATACCCTTGTTGGTGTTTAGGTGCTTGGAAAGAAGGAGCGATGAGTCGTGGTTGAGGTTGCGGTTGGGAGGTTGGTACTTGAGAATGTTACTTCGTGTAGTTGTACTAGACTTTGTTTGCTTTGGGAAGGCCATCTCCATTGAGCACACGCGGATCACTTTATGCTCTAGGAAAAACAATGACGGGACAAAAGGGACAGGACATATAGGTATGAGGGAGCCGAGGGCAGCAGCTGATCGTGTAGTTTTTGTTCTCATGTGAGGCCTGCACTACAAAAACGTGGGGTAGGTTCTCTTCTGTTGCCCATCTGTCATCCATCTCCACAGAGAACGATCGCCCATCTTGAAGCCACGAAACTTTGTGTGTTCAACTGCAAGTAGGGTTGCACAAGGTTTCGTCTCTGTGGGGAGAAGAGGGATGGTTCCCCCAATTCGTTGGATGGTGTAGTGTTACTTGCTTTCGTGTCTCGCAGCCGCTACTTTCAACACAACCCATGACCAGTGCCCCAATAGAGATTGATCCGCTAACATTTTAGTATATATTTACCTGTATCCATCCCGCACGCAGTTTTCTTTGCTCCTGCAAGTGGTTCCTACCGATTGAAACAGAGCTGTAGAGGAGAGAACAAGTGGATAGAGGACTAGATGCAGCAAAGAAGCCAGCAAAGTGCACATGGAATAGAAAAAAGAAAGGAACTGGTTTTTGTGTGTGTCTACAAGACTACAGAATATGAGAGAGACTAAGAGAAGAGAAACAGCCACTTGGTCTTTGGAGAGTGGAGTGGTGTTTACATATGTATCTTGTCTTCTACACCCTCCATTGAGTTGTTGCGACATCTGAGGACAATTGATGCTTCAGCAAGAAGCAATTCTAAACAAGGAAAAGTGCATCGATCTCAACTCATGTACTGTTCACTTGGTATTTCTCACCATGGGGCCGACGCTGGATGGTCGCCTTTCTTTGTGCTATGACTTGGATGCTGGTGGGCAGGGAATGTTGCCACCAACCTGAGCTCAATCGATGATGTAGGGTGGCGTGTTACCCTATTATTTGGGACTTGATGCTTTGTCCAATTCTATATTACTCTCTCTATCTCTCTTTCTCTTCTCTGCTTTACCTCGTCTCTTGTGCCCATGGATGGTTTGTCTCCAAGGATTTGCAATAATGGATCGGGAAAAGAGACAAATTGGGTTACCAGCCAGTACAATGTGCCAATAGAGTTGCCCAATTTCCTCCCATTGGCTATTCTTGGTCCAAGTTTCCCTTTTAGTGCATTCATAATGTCCAGTAGGGGTGATTTGGAGAGCATTTTCCACTGGGAAATTACAAATTTGATACCAACCAGGACTGACAGGGCTGTGAAGATCTACATTCTCTTTGTCTTCCCCTTTCCATTCACTTTGGACGCTCTTTCATCATCTGCCGCTCTCAATAGCTGGACTACCATCGACGGCATCTTTCATTCAGTTCAGAAGCAGACACTCGCTTCTCAGTGGTGCTGCTCCCTACTATCACTCTTCTGCGTCAGGACCCACCAAGTGCGTACTACATACACAGTGTTCAATTTTCACCCCTTACCCTGGAAGAGCAATACAGAAGAACAAAGGATTGAGCACAAGGAACTCACACAACCTTTTCTTCTTTCTTCTCACCCACGCACTCCCTCCCCACCCCTGAAGGATTGAGGCTTCCCTCTTAAGACTTCACAACCGTCAAGTGTGAGACGAAAAAGAAAAAAAAAAGACACAAACATACAACAGCTGCGAGCAAGTTGCCAAGGAAGAGGCTCATTCGTCCAGCACAAGAGTAAGAAGAGTAAGGAGGAGCGTTGTAGGTCGGTCTGAGGCAAGGAGGCAACCAGGAAAACTAGAAACCGTCGCATTCACCATGGCCCATGACAGTAACAAGTTCAATCGATCGGGCGGCATGGCGACCCAGCACCAGCGCCGCCAAAGTATGCCAGCGCCGATCGCCACGCACAACATCAATCCAACCATCATTACCACTCCACCTTCCGCATCATCTGCCACAAGTAATGGATTCGCGCGGTTCAATTTCAAGCGACGTAGCCAGAATCCCATGATGCTCCTCCCTGGCGGTCCACTTGGCTACGAGGCGAGCTTTCTGGACCGGCTTCAGCTATACGTCGATAACCTCATAGCAATGGTGCCGCGAAGTCGGAGGCAGCTCAAGTACCCATTTCTGATTGCCTTGGCTCTCTATTTTGTGTTTTCGTACCTGTTGAGCCAAAACATGTGGACCCTGGTCAAGATCATGCACTTCAAATACAACAACTGGGATATGAATGCTGGCCTGCGCCGGTGCCAGTACCGCAAAGAACCAATGTTGTTTGTCAAAGACTCGCGTAATGTCCTGTTGATCTGGGAGATGAACTGCAAAAAGTCCGATTTGACCGTGGCATGGAGCCCCAGCATTGAGGAGAACGTGTTTATCGAATCTACGCGCGATGCACGCGAGGCTCGTATTGAGATGCAGATCCTCGATAACAACCATGTCGTCTACACGGCCACTCTCGGCGAATTGCCTACCCACAACTCTCACATCACCTACACTATCCGTCCCGACGACCGTGAAAGCCATTACATGCGCTCGTTCACCTTCCGACACTGGCCGGTGCCCCCCTCGTTCGCTGAACGAGAAGTACTCCGCATCGGCGCAATTTCGGACAACCAGTGCGAGGTCCGGCAGTTCATGCAGGTGCTCAGAAAGTTGCGCGAGCACAGCCCAGTCGACTATTTGATTCATGCTGGTGACGCTGTTCAGGACCACGACTCGCTCGACAACTGGCAAACTGACTTTTGGGACCCCATGACTTACTACAAGATTGGACAACAGACTCCTATCCTGTACACTCATGGCAACCACGACCACGATCCCAAGGGTCTGTACCCTTACACGGGCCGGAGGACATGGCACGCTTACACCCTTTCCGGCATTCGTTTTATCGTTCTCGACTCCAATCTTGACACACAAGAACAGGACGAGTGGCTCAAGAGGGAGCTCGAGTCACCCGAGTCACGCAATGCTTGGTTCCGTATTGTCCTCGTACACATTTCTCCTTACACACAGTATTGGGAGAAGAGCGCGTGGTTCGACAAAGAGGAGCGACTGTGGGGTAGTTTTGTGCGTGAACGATACGTTGAGCTGTTCAGGAAGCATAGCGTTGATCTCGTTATCTCGGGACATCAGCACAACTACATGCGTGGACAAGACGACAGCACTGTCTACACGATCATCGGCGGCGCTGGCGGCGCCATTGACAAAGAACAAGTGGAAGATTATACTGTTTGGGAACAAGGGAAGACAAAGTTCAGGCACCATTATGTCCTCATTAAGCTTACTGGCGACCGTCGCCTCATCTGGGAGGCCTATGATGCTGACTGTGGCTCGCTTCTGGATGCTTTTGTTCTCAAATCAAGGGCATAGCGCACTTTAATTCTCCAAAAGTCATCCATTGACCGTTGACACAATCTTACTGGATCGTGTTTTTTGGAATTTCAGTGTCCTTTGTTCGGTTTGCTGCACCACATACCTTTCTTCGTTATTTCTTTGTTTCGTTTTTTTTGTTGCTTTGTTGCTCCACGACTATAACAGTACTCGCATCTTACTTAATACACTTCTTATTTTCTCAGATCAATCATTTTTATACTGGGATTATACAGGTTTTATCATGATGAAGATAGGATGCTAAAGTTGATATGAAATTCCCACTATGATGTTTTGGGTAATAACGGCTAGAGTGACTCATTGTAAGCGTGTCAAGGTCATGACACCTTCAACATGTCGCGTCTGTGGGAACAGGTCAAAGCCTCGGATCGCCTCAACCTTGTATCCCTTGAGACCCTTGGCGGCGCAACGATCAAGGAGACCCTGAAGATCACGTGCCTGAGTCTGGACATTGCAGCTCACATAGACGACGCGCGCAGGGTAAAAGGCCACCATTTGGTCCAAAAACTCGTCAGAACAGCCCTTCCGTGGAGGATCAATAATGAGTGCCGTCTCGTCAGCTGGGAAGTCAATGTGAGCAAAAATTTTATCTGCATCATCCAGGTGGAAGGCTGTTGTCTCTGTGGACAATTTGTTGAGCACCAAGTTGTTGGTCGCGCACGAGATTGAAGCATCCGAAATTTCGACACCCAACACTTTTTGGAAGCCTTCGTGGCAGGTGATGCCAAAGAGACCCGAGCCGCAGTAGGCATCCACCAGGTATTTGATCTCTGAGTTGGGTCGGATGGCATCCATAGAGTGTGTTGATGCCACTGTAGGCGCTTCTGTTGGTGCTGTGGTGTCCTTATTATCGTTGGTAGGCGTTAGAGGAAGGTGAAGTTGGTGTTTGACGTATCCGATTAGCGAAGGCAGGATAGCGTTGTTGTTCTGGAAGAACGAGCCTGCAGGGTAGTCGAAACGGAACTTGCCAACCCACTCCGTGATTGTGTCCTTGTGGTTAGTGATGCACACCTTTGTGGTTTGTGGCACCTCGTCGTTCTCTGTACCAGGCACCACTGGATTGCTCTCACGTAGCAGCATCGTTGCGCCTTTCTTGTACTTTCCAATCTCACTATTTTTTTAAAGAAAAAAACGGTATATTGGGTTAGAAAGGCTGGCATCCCACTTTCTGTCCCTTATGCAGCTCTCCATATTACTCCATCGTCGTTTCATGTATCACGGATTTTTTTTTTACCTTTTAACTTCGGCGCGCATTTTGGTCATACCCTCGTTCAAAATAGGCGTGGCAATGGGGCACTCCTCAATGTCAAGAATACGTCGCTTGCCAACTTGCATGAATCCAATGTTGACCTCTGGTGCCGGTGCGCCTGGTGCCAAGTGTTTCCGGTTAGGGACCTCGAAATGTGGGGTGATCTTGGTGCGGTAGTTGGACTGGATAGGCGACTGTGAGACTGGGTCCACAGGGGGAAGGTTGGCAAAATATTTGGGCGCATAGTTCTTGAAGGCATTCTCAACGACCTGGCGCTTAAACCTCATTTGGTCCGCATATGAGATATGCTGCAGCTGGCATCCTGCACACTTGCCAAAGTACTTGCACAGAATCTTATCTTGTGGGAGACGGTTCGGTGCCGGCTGCAGCACCTCGACCAGATCAGCATGTGAATAGCCCCAGTTATGTCGGTACACGCGAGCCTTGACTTTTTCGCCTGGCAACACAAATGGCACCACTACTACCCATCCGTCACCACGATCGGGCAACAGTGCCAGACCTTCGCCTGACTGTGCCAGGGATCCAATTTCAACTTCAAGCTCCTCAAAGTTCTGGAATGGTGCTGGTGTGGTAGGATCCCAGGTCCAGTGATCGTGGCCACGCAAGGCAATAATATCCTTCATCAAGACATCGTCAACATCCTTTTGCGTCAGACGTTTAACCTTGTTTTTCTTTTTGCCGAGTTTGTTGGTATTGACATTAGTGTTGCTAGCGTTTTGTGTCGCTGCGGTAGATGTAGGCACCTCGGAAATGGGGACGTCCGAGGGTGCAGAAGGGACGACAGGTTGTTCGGACATTTTGGTATGGTATGCTAGACGAGATATCAGGCGTGGCGCAAAAGGTTGAGTGCAAGCTAACGGTGATAGATGAGGCTGAAATTGGCGGAGAGACGAGTTGCTAATAAAAGAAGGAAGGGTTCGCAAACAAGTCCGAAGCATGAATGTCCCTTCGACGGAGTGAGAGCTACGTTGGAATGGGATGAGGCAAGGGCAAGGGATGGTTCAAAATGAGTTTGTTGTGCTGATCAAGCAAATTCTGCGAGTACTGTGACTGCCTCCGAAGAGGGAGGTGGAAATTTTATATACGAAACTTTATATCATGATTGACTGACGCAGCTCCAGACAGAACACGCACAATGGGCTAGCACGTAAAACTGTATCCATCCACGACCAGTTTTCACTATGGTTGGATGAAGGCGCAGACACCTTGAGTCCGCAGCCATTACATGCAAATAATGACCATGACGTAATCTGGAGTGTCAGCGAGCACCGCCCAAATGTATGGCCATACTCGCACATGGCCACAGTTTCATCATCAAAGGGTACTGGCGCATCACAGGCAGGGCAGGTCTCGCGTTTCGACTCCAGCGTACCCGTCGGCGTGTGCCCATGAGCAAAGTCATCCAGCACTTTCAG
This sequence comes from Actinomortierella wolfii, assembly GCA_016098105.1. NCBI lineage: Eukaryota > Fungi > Mortierellomycota > Mortierellomycetes > Mortierellales > Mortierellaceae > Actinomortierella > Actinomortierella wolfii. The sequence continues at coordinate 16,201 of JAAAIY010000376.1, forward strand.
GGATTTGTCAAGGTCATCATATCGAGGAAAAGTGTCCTTGAGCAGCCTGTACACCTTGGCAGCATGCTGTGCTAGTTCTGTCAGATTCTGTACTGCTTGTGAATTTGACAACACCATACGCACAACGCTGTCACATAGCAGCAAAAGCATTGTCTGATCACTTTCGGGCGTATCTTGGACACGATACACATCCGATACTTGCTGACTGAATTGTTCCAAAATGAGCCCTGTAACATGCGCTCGAATCCGTTGGATACTCTTTTCAGCACGCTCCTTCAGCCGTTCCTTAAAGGATGTTGGTAAGGAGAGAGACTTAAGACGTGTCCACAAGTAAAATACCGCTCTCTCCGACGTAATTGCAGCGTTGCAATACATTGCAACGAGCAGCTTGTCTTCAATTGACGTCCCAACATGAAAGACGAGATCAGTCTGACTCTGCGTGCTGTCCTCTCCCATCTGGCTTGATCCGTTAAACACGCCTAGGAGTCTATCAGCCACATGTATATCCTCGAATTGGTCGCTTCCGAGGTTGGCAATGTAAAATAGTGTATTCCAGAGGTAACGGGATGGGTTCTGTGAAAGAGCTTTAGCAGAAAAAAAAACGAGACATGGGTATGTTTAGTAGGGATGGCGGGATGCATCATTAGCAGCACACTTCAAATTAGTCACGACACATACCTAGCGATGGGTTGCTAAGTAATCCCTTCAAGTCTGATAGAATATGATCAAGAACTGTGGCATCCTTTGAACTGGGAGAGTCTGCCCGTGAGGCAGTGAGAACTAATGTCGCATTCTGCTTCTCTCGAACTTGCGCCACGCCTTGAAAGCTGATTAGAAAAGGACAGAAGTAAGTTGAGAGATGCTATTAGGACAACAGAGAGTTATCATGAAACAGTCATTTAAATATATATCATGACTTACAAGTATACAAAGGCTGTGCAGTATCCATCAGGAGACGAGTCGCCTGAGAGAATTCGGAGTTGTGTAGATCCAGAAGTATCGCTTTCATCTTCGTCGCCGTCTTCACCAGGATCCCCATCTTTGCCTCCCTTGTCATCCTCCTCGTCTTTGGAACCAGTCACTTGTTGATGACAACGACCAATAACATTTTGGGTCAGGAAAGTTGAATCAACGCTATCAGGTGGCGATTCTGTCAGAGCATCCTCTTTAACATTGAGGACATAAGACTTGCTATCGTAGAACATTACAATTATCTTGGTGCTGGCATCCGTCCACTGAATATGCGTAATAGGAGAGACTGATCGCCCTTTCCAAGAGAACATAACATTCGCCTCAGGATTCCAAATTACTATCCGACTTCCTTTTGCTATGCAGAGCCTGCTACTACTTGATGCAGTCTATCAGAGAATGAAAGGTGGTGGTCAGTTCAGAGTCTAGACATCAACATTGATCAAAAAATCTCTAGTGAGGACAACCTCAGTTTACATACCTGTGAATCTTGAAAACTCCAGGTAAAACCTGTGCAGAGTGACAAGTCAAAACGATGCTCTTTAAAAATATCTTCGGAAAAGCTGATATTCTGTAGCATTGTTGCAACATCCGTGGAGTCGAGGAAAGCTTTGAACATAGCTATGCGCCCATTTGACAGTCCACATGCCAGATACGACATATGCTTGCCATTTTGGATAAACCAGGGTGACCATGACAACTGGGTAATCCAAATACCCTCTCCTGCGACCTGCAGCGTCTTCACATGCCTTGTATTGGGTGCGTCCGAGATGTCCCAAAGAGTGACATATCCAGCTTGATTGCCGAGTGTCAAAAGAGATGTACCAAATCCCGGGGCATTTGTTCTTGGCGACCATGCAACGGATACAGTCTCTACTTTATCAGCTTCGCTGGGCTTGATATCTTTTCCCAATGCTCCCCAAAGTTTTGCCACATGCTCATCTAAGCTTAAGTACTACGTTACAAAAGGTAGCGAAGATCATGGTCAGTGTGTAGTGTTCAGACTCGAAGTAACTTCAGGCGTTCTCTTAAGTAGCATAATACCTTTTGCCAAAGTTTGTCGGCTGGCGGGCCCTCAGGGATGTGAAGGGTAACCGAACCCCGCGAATCTACACACGCGAGTATGCATCTAAAGCATGCACCCAAGAATGGTATTCTTTTGTCATTAGTATGCGGAACAAATTACATGCAGGCATACTTTGGTGCGTCGGTATAATAGCTTACCCTTTTGTTGGCGAGCAATGCGTGGGTGACCACGCAGCAGCGACATACTCTGGTACCTTCAGAGTCACAGACCTCCTGATGGCACGATCTACCAGTGATGAATAGGTGTAATCGATGTTGAGTACCCAATATAGGCAAAAACTGTGTTATATGCATCCTTTGTCCACAAAAGAAAACAGTACCATTTCGGTCGAGTGTCCAAGGAGTTGATTCCTTTTCGTCTAGGCTCGTTATTGAGGCCTTAAGGAATGTTATCTTTGGCTCCTCCTCACCCTTGTCCTCGAGGATCGGCGTCTACTCTAGGCCGAGAAAGAGTGGTTCACAACAAATAATAAAAGAGGATCGCGAAAAAATGAATTAGAGAATGCCATGGAGGTACAATTTAGATGTTGCCTCACTCACTTCATTTCTATCCGTCATTTTATGTTAGCATTGACGGCGTCGTACCAGAATGCGCACAGCATGAGGTGACAAAACGAAGAGCTGATTGTCCTCGGACCAACGGACGGCCCCAGGGCGTACCCAGCGAATAACTACACCAGTTTCCATGTCGAATACAGAGGTGTTATGCCCTGTGCCAGTGTGCTGTGGGCGAGGGAGGGACTGTTGGGCGCAAGGGCTGTGCAGCAACGCGTCGAAAGAGAAAGGGCAAAAGGCACGCGATTTCCCACTGTTGTGGTAGACTCTTGGGCTGAGCTTCACTTTGAATTTGATCCGCAAGCCACTTCCCCAGGAAGGCAGCACATAGATAACGAACACTGTCGAAACACACTCCTCTTGTTGTGCCCCTTCTTCCTCAACCCTTCCCTTCCTTTCCAACAGCCATGGACCAGATTGTTCAGTTTGTGCAGAGTATGACCTTCCCATCTTCATTCCATGTCATGGTAGCCAAGTTTAACATTCGATATTCATCCATTTGCTCATCTTGTTCGTTCAACAACTCATAGAATCCAGCAGCAATGCAACTATTGTCGCCGTATTCGGCGCCATCGGTGCTGCTGTTGTTGCCTTCAAGGCCCTCAGCTTCCTGAAGGTTTTTGTCGACGTCTTTGTCCGCTCGGGTATCAACGTACGTTTATCTCGGATCTGGAAGCACGTGCATTTGCAGAATGTCTATACACAACGTCTAACTTTCTCTTAACCGTCAATGGCTTTCCCACGACTACTCAATAGCTCAAGAAGTATGGTGCCGGTCGCGGCGGTTGGGCTGGTAACGTTGAAGATCCCTATCTGGTTACATTATGCTGCTAAGTCAAACAATTCCATCGTGACCAGGCGAACTAACGCGAGTTGCTATTATATTTGTTCATTGCTACTTGTAGTCATCACTGGCGCGACTGACGGCATTGGTAAAGAGTTTGCTTCCCAGCTGGCCAGCAAGAAGCTGAACGTCGTCCTTGTTTCGCGTACCCTCGATAAGCTCAAGACTGTCGCCAGCGAGATTGGTACGACAACCAGAACACGTTTTCGTTTCTCGGTTTTACAGCTCTGCCCGGATACCTAACGCTGCTTTCTCTCAACAATTTTTTTTGGGGTGACTCCTATGTAGAGCAAAAGTACAACGTCGAGACGAAGGTGTTCGCCATGGACTTTACCAAGGCTGACGATGAGAAGTACAAGGCCTTGAAGCAGGTGCTTGACCCCATCGATGTTACTGTGCTTGGTAAGGCAATATGCTGTTGAGTGGCGCCCCGCGCCGCTCGGGCCCGATATCGATTGGCAAATCCGTTCCCCTCCCCTCCCCCAAAAAATTATTGCATGGCTGAAGACTAACACCCTGAAAAATTTCCCGCTTACTCCGCCAATACAGTCAACAACGTTGGTACGAACCATGAGATTCCTACTCCCTTCGAGGAAGAAACTGACGCCATTATCAACAACATTGTCGAGGTCAACATCAAGGCTGCCATGAAGATGACCAAGATTGTCGTGCCTCAGATGATTGCTCGGTATGTATCTCTTGTAGGCTCGTGCACGTAGACTCCATATGGAATCAAAAACTGTCTTTCATGCAAATACTATTTGATGGTATACTTGTGGAATATGCTAACCCAACATTTGTACCTCTTCTCGGTGTAAACAGCAAGAATGGCTTGATCATCAACCTTGGTTCTTTCGCTGGCCTGGTTCCCACTCCTTATCTCTCGGTCTACTCTGGTTCTAAGGCCTTCCTGTCTAGCTGGTCCCAGGCTATCGGTGCCGAGTTGGCCCCCAAGGGCATTCACGTCCAGAACGTCAACACCTACTTTGTTGTCTCAGCCATGTCCAAGATCCGTCGTGCCTCTCTGCTCATTCCTTTCCCCAAGCCCTATGTTAAGGCTGTCCTGAGCCAGATTGGCATCCCTGGCGGCGCTTCGACCCCTTCGACTTCCACTCCTTACTGGACCCATGCTATTGCCAACTGGCTCATCGACAATACGTTTACTCGCTCCTTCTGGGTTAACCACAACTATAAAATCCAGACTGATATTCGTGCCCGTGCCATGCGCAAGCGCCTCCGCGAGGCTGGGACCGCAGAGAACAAGAACAAGTAACTAGTCATTATTGTTTCACGCAGCCTATTTTGCATTTGTCTTTGACGAACCATCTATTCTCCATGTTGCTGCCCTTTAAATTAGATGAATAAATTCGTTCGCTTATTACACAGTGGTTCAAACATACACGTATCGAAGCAGTATCATTTGACAGGAAATATGAGGTTTACAATGAAATGGGAAAGAGTATTGATGTTAATTCGCGTAATGTCTATATGTGAGTGGCAATATAGATATCTCCAAATATTTTTCTTAGTATTGTTACTCTAAAGAGTGCTGACATGAGCATACGGACTTAGGCGTATGCCATAAATGGAGAGTGCACCCTTGCGGTGACTGAAGAAAACTGAAAGCGCATGGGGCTCTAGCTCGACAAGGGAGAATTCAGTCATTTTGACAACCAACATTTAACTCTCGATTTCTAAAAGTCATATATAATCCTTCGCGTGTACTAAGCGTGGCGGCCGGGAATGTACCATAGCAAGTATCTCCACCATTCGTTCTCTTGCAGTGGGCACACTTGCTCAAGGCAATTGTTAACATGCCTGAAGCTATGCGCTTAGCATATTCATGCCCCCCTGACTCACCATTGTAGTACAAATTTATGGATGTGTTCTTCCGCTTTCGGTACCTTTCAGTTGAGATGAACTGATTTCCCACTGGCTGACCATTCAAGATTAATTCGCTGTTGATTCATTCTTTTGACAATTGATTCTGGCAATGACAAGCGAGGTTAGTATCATGCTCTCTGTTGCTTTTAAGATATCAAAGCGACCAGGCAGACATTCTCATACTCTGTTTTTTCATACCTAGAAGAATTCATTAGAGCTTGGCGTCTTTCTTGGGGCTGGTTCGTATGGTAATGTTTATTCCGGTCGCTGGGCGGCGCGTAGAGCTGCCATCAAGAAGTTCAATATGAGTAGGGATGAGGTCAGCCAGCAGGCAGCCATCCGACACGAGATTGATCTACTTGAAAAGCTTCGTTGTCGGCATATCATCCAATTCTATGGCGCGACTTACCATGAAGAGAAGCTTGTCCTTATCATGGACTACGCTGAAGGTGGTAGTCTTGAGAGAGCAATTAGAAGCCGGCAGCTCGACTGGCCGACGAGGACTCGCATTTCTCAGGAGATTGCTGGAGGCCTGGCATACATTCACCACGAAAACATCCTACACCGGGATCTGAAGAGTGCTAACGTGCTGCTGACGAGGCACATGGAAGTCAAGCTGGCCGATTTTGGGCTTGCCCTGGTCAAGAGCACATCTTCATCCAAGTCTGCTGACAACTCAATCAAAGGTACTGTCCGCTGGATGGCCCCCGAACTTTTTGCAAGGAAGCCGTTATACTCTACCAAGTCAGATGTATACGCACTCGGGATGGTGATGTGGGAAATGGCTGCCAACTCTACAAAGCCTTTCAGCGAGCATATTGACAACGGTGCTGTGATACATCTTATCACTAGAGGTGAACGTGAAGAGCTACCCGACGATACTCCACAAGACTATCGTGACCTCGTCCATCGATGTTGGGACCAAGATCCAGCGAATCGTCCCGAAGCCGTCGAAATGGTTGACGCGGAGGACGATCCGATTGTGACCAGCAACGGAGAAGGGACTACCTTAGAGCTCTCGTTGACTGCTCTTGGGTCTTCCATCTCTTCGCCGTCAAGCGCGGGTACTCAAACCATAGATAGCCCCGCGATTCATCTGCCCAAAGATTTGGACTCTTTGCTCCGTCTGGCCAATGACAACAATGTCGAAGCGCAGATGGCACTGGCAGAAATGTATTCTAGAGGAGACGGCGTTCGACAGAACCACTCGACGGCTGTACATTGGTACTGGCAAGCAGCAGATCAGGGAAATACTGAAGCGCAGTACCAACTCGGATATCATTTCCGTTATGGTCGAGGCATATCGCAAAATTTTGAGCTTGCACTTGAGTGGCTCAACAAAGCAGTCGAGAAGGAACATCCAGGAGCACAGTGTACTCTTGGTACTATGTACTTGGGCGGCTATGGTGTGGAGAAAAACCATGCTAGCGCTGTCATTTTGTTCCATAAGGCAGCCCAACAAAACCACTCAGCTGCTTGCTTTCTCCTCGGGCGAATGTATCACGAAGGAGATGGGATAACGACGAGCTACTCGGATGCAGCGACCTGGTACCGCAAAGCGGTAGAACAGGATAATGAACATGCACAGGCCAGTCTTGGAGAGCTATACAAGGATGGTTTGGGAGTCACGAAGGATTATGATACAGCCTTGGAGTTATTTCACAAGGCTGCGGAGCAAGGAAGTGGTCGTGCACATTATCACATTGGCTGGATGTATGAGCACGGGATGGGTGTCGTGAAAGACATGGAGCAGGCTAAATCCTGGTACAATAAAGCTGCAAAGCTGCTGTATCCGGATGCTATGGATCGTCTTGAGGAGTTCGAAAAGGCAGAAAGACCAAAGTCCTTCTTACGCAGGATTTTCGGTTAAGCTATTATGCGCTTATTTTGTTTTCATAGTGACCCAATATACCATTGAAGATTCTTGCTCTAAATATCTCAGTCGCTATATCTCTTTGTATTATTTTCGTGCTCATTTTTGATACCTGATGAGTGAGATAGCTTTCCGTGTGTTCCTTTGAATGGATGTTTGTGATCGGTTGAAGAATAAAAGTAGCTATTGCGTTTCTTGTGAGCCAAGGAAAAGAAACACACGATTGAACATAACACAGCGATGACTCCATGTGAACCACGACATACCATAACTGAGATAACTGTTACAACACGCCGTTACTTCTTAGAGTTTCAACTTGGTTAGACTTTAAAGTTCAGGAGAACGGCGATTACAAATAACTAAAAAGCGAGAATACCCTCGTTGTACAGTGTTTAAAAGTCATTTGCCCTCTCCTGATGGCATAAAAAGCAGGGCGCTGGTTTTGCACCAGTGAAAATC
>JAAAIY010000377.1:3760-23768 GCA_016098105.1 Actinomortierella wolfii
AGCACGACCCAACACATCGTGTCCATCGTAAATAGGGTCAAAGGTCTCCGCCTGGATCGGGAACAGGGCATTGATGCCACGGGCCTTGAGAGCCTCAACGGTGGCAGCGCTGATGCGGTAAGTGCTGAGGCGCAGGTTCTCGGGCACTTGCTCGTGCTCCTCCTTGGTCTCTGCGCCGGGTTCGGGGGTCGAGTCACGAGGAGTCTCGATGGGGGAAGGGCTGCCCTCGACACGCTGACGCTTTGGTGCTGGCTTGCTGTCGCTGGCAGATCCTTCCTCCTCATTATCGGACTCGGCCTTTCTCGACTTCTTTTCCTTCTTGTCCGAAGACTTTTCCTTCTTGTCCTTCTTTTCCTTCTTTTCCTTCTTGTCCTTCTTTTCCTTCTTTTCCTTCTTCTCCTTCTTTTCTTTCTTTTCGGCCTTGTCCTTCTTCTCCTTCTTTTCCTTCTTCTCCTTCAGCTTGTCGGTGGTAGGTTCTGACATGACGACGTCCTCTTTGATGCTCGCGGGCATAGTGATGGAATGAATGGGATGGATGAATGAAAAGAGGAGGTTTAAAAAAAAAAAAAGGAATGTGATGCAAACAACAAAAAAGTGTGTCCCCTTTTTCTTTTTTGTATTTGGGAGAGTGGGCACATTTTTTTTATGGTGGCTTTGCTTGTTGTTATTTTCAGGGCAATGAAAATTTCTCCTTCCACTCACCGCACCTGAAAAGATAAGACAGACGTCCCATTGTTTGCTCTCTTCAGATCATTTGCAACCATAGCAATTTTTCTTACTCGCTCCACATTAAAGAAAAAAAAATCAAACACTAATGTATATTTTTAATAATAGTTGGAGTGCACTACATCAGATATGCGGATGGGTGGTATATGGGTAAGGATCGATTATGTATGTGTATGAAGCAAAAGACAAGACACGAGATCATATCGTGTTTTTTGTTTAGTTGTCCTGTTCACCAAGACCAAGGACTGCGGCAATGTTGTGGAAGACCTCAGTGTTGTCATGGACACCGCGGAAGAGATCCGAGCCGGGACCGCTGGCAAAGACAGGCACATCCTGCAGCGAGTGCACACCAACGGCCTCGTTCAGGGCAAGGGTGCCAGACTTGAACATGCCGTGCTTGTCCTCGTTGGGGTTGGCAACATAGACGGGGTAGTGGTGGTGGCTGCTCGACTTGGGGATGGCAGGGACACGGGTGCCGTTGACGTGGACCTGGAACGACTCGTGGTGGGTAGGGGCACCAGCAGTGCCAGCAGCCAGAGTGAAGCGTACATCCCACTTGTCGGGGAAACCATCGCCATCCTTGTCCTCGTACGAGGGCCAGCCAGAGTTCTCATAGGTACCGATCGAGTTGCGCTTCTCGAGGTCCTCGGCATCCGAGTCCTCCTTGGCACTGTTGAAGAGCTGAGTGTCGACTGAGCCATAGACATCGAACGAGTGACCGTGGTCAGCAGTGACAATGATCAGGGTGTCCTTGTCCAGGTTCTTGCGCTTCAGCCAGGCCTTGGTCTTGCCAATGGTCGAGTCCAGCTCGAGAAGATCAGCCAGGCCACGGTCGTAGTCAAGAGGGTGCATCATCTTGTCGATCGAGGCAGCCTCGGCCATCATGAACCAGCCCTCCTTGTGGTAGCGCTTGTCAAGGACCTCCAGACCCTTGATGACCATCTCGTCGAGGTTGGGCTGGTTGAGGGCAGACTTCTTCTCACCATAGGGGTGGGTGGTGGCCTTGGCCAGGTTGTGCTTGTAGACGTTGCGGTCCAGCCAGACGTCCATGTTGCCCGAGTGGAAGATACCCAGCAACTTGTCAGAGCCCTTGTAGTTCTTCAGGCCATCGCGGTCAAAGACGACCTTGTAGCCGTGCTTCTTCTTGTAGACCTCAAAGTAGTCGGTACCGTTGAGCGACTTGCCACCGGTCTTGCCGTGGAAGTACTTGCCACCACCACCAAGGATGACATCGGCGACAACAGCGTCCTTGCCGTTGATCATCTGGTCGACAATGGTCGCCTTCTCGTCACGGTTGCGGGTGTGCGAGTAGACAGCAGCAGGGGTGGCGTCCTGAACTTCGGCAGTGGTGACAATGCCGACACCACCACGGCCACCTTGCTTCTTGGAGCGGCGACGCAGGAGCTGGGCAAGCAGCTCGACCTTGGGGTCGTCGAAGGGAGACTTGGAAGAATCGGGGTAGACACCCAGAGCACCGGCAGACGACTTGTGGCCAGTGTTGTAGGCCGAGGCCGAGTTGGCCGAGTCGGTAATCAAGGAGTCCTAGATGAAAAAAAGAAGGAAAGAAAAAGAAAAAAAAATGTTTGAGAACACAACGTTGCAACGAAAGGGGGGGGGAGGGACACTCAAAAATTTAGCTTTTTGAGTTGATTCGTATTGCACTAAACTTCTTGGAATAGGGGAGAGGAGAGAGGGCCCAAGAAGACGGGAAGAGAGGGGGAAGAAAGGAGAAGGATCCCCACAACCTAACCGGTCACAAATGCATTGGGAACCCAGGACTTAAACACATGAAAAAAGTACTTACGAGCGAGTGTGTCATGATGTGACCCATGTTGGGGAACTGGTCCATGTGGAGACGGTTCTGGTACAGACCGTTGACACGGTGCTTAGCGATGAGACGGCTGGCAGTGATCATGGCAGTGGTCATACCGTCACCAATGAACAGAATAACGTTCTTGGCCTTGCGCTTCTGGACGGGGTTGACGTGCCAGATGGCCTCGGTCTTCTTGCCGTTGTTGTACTTGAGGACAACCTTGTAGTCGCCAGGCTCCTTGAGCTGGACCTGGCGCCAGGCGGCGGAAGCAACGTTGACGGGTGTGGCAGCCTTCTCGTCACCATCCTGACCCTTCCAGTAGGCAGCAGCGTCCTGGTAGTAGGTGAAGTTCCAGGACTCGAGACCAGTGCTCTTGATCTTGGTGTACTTTGTGAAATCAACGGCCTTGCTACCACTGTTCTTGTTGTCGCGACCCTTGCCATGAAGCTTCTCAATCGTCAGAGTGAACTTGGGGTCGGGCTGCTTGCCGTTCTCGGCGTGAACCTCGACACGGACGTCAAACTTGGAACCAGCCAAGAAGTTGGCCCTGATTGTTATTGTGTGCGTTTAAAGTAAAAAATATATATATATATAACAATAAAAGGTTGATGTCAGACTTCTTGTCCAATTGACATGAAATAGATGTCGTGTTGTGTGTGTAGAGACAACAAAAAACTAAGGTTGCTCAAATATTTGAAAGAGTTTGTGGGTTGTGCGTTTGCAGCAAAAAAAAAAAAAGACGGATCCTACCTGTCAGGGGGGAAGACGCATCCAAGCGTAGGGCAAGCACCCAGGCGCTTGAACTGACCAGGCTGAGCAGAGACAGCAGAGATGGCAGCACCAATGGTGCAAAGAGTGAGGGCCAGGATCTTGACCATGTTGGTGATGAGTATTTGAAAGGAGGAGGCGGAAGGAGAAGGAGGGAGGAAGGGAGGAGTGTGTGTTTTTGGGAGTGGCCGAGTTGTGGACTTGGTATCAAAGTAAGGAAGGAAAGGGGGGGGTACTGGTATGATTTATATAGTGGAGCAACGGTTAGAAAAACAACCACAATGTTGATCGTACCTTTGGTTCGTTAGTGCAGTAAAAGGTAGTCGGATGAATGCAGGGTAAAAAGACAGCTGAGCAATAAGGGAGAAAAAAAAAGCGGCTAATACAATTGCGCTGTACCTGCACACGAGCGGCGCATGGAAGAAGGAGTGGCCCACACCCCTCCGCCACTTCGCCAACAGCGAGGCAAGGTTTGGACTGACAGGCTGTTAGACTGAGCTTTCCGAGTTCTGAGCATGTAGTCGAACGCCATATTAGCCAATGCGTGTGGGCAAAGAGGGGTCATGGACAACTTGCCGCGTTCTTGTCCTGTCTCAGACAGTGCCATAAAACTTTGTTGCAGAACAAGCGCTCCACATTCCCAGACACAATAATCCTCATATCCGTCCATCCTAAAGCCGAGCACAACATCTCACACACCGTCCATCTATATCTTCATGGTATGACGGTGAGCAAACACTACCCTCAACTGCCAACGCTCGTTCCATTCCTTTTCGCAGTGATTCCGTCCCTAGATTGAATTTTCCGGGTATGCAGAAACCAGACGTTACGACCATGGATCAATTACAATGTCTGGGAAAATAAAGATAAAGGCTCAAATACAGGACGTAGACTCAGAGGAGCCGAGAAGAGCGTGTGAAAGTAAAAAGGTCCGCTTTTTGCGAGCATGATAGTAGGAGAGACACATGTCGCATGCAAGCATGCAACCGTATCGGTTTTGGAAAGAGAGGTCATTTTGTCGTTGTTTCGATGGTTCCATCGACTGACGCTTGGTTCATTGTTTTTCACCCCCTTGGTCTTCACCCTTGCCAGACGCTAACAACAACAACGACAACGACAGAGGCCAGGGATTGGGGAAGGGGAGAAAAGAGGATGAGGATCAAGTGGGAGAAGGGTACGTACACGGGGACCAAAAGGAAACCAGCGGTTGCATACATAGACCCGCATGGTGTACACTTTTTGTTTTGATTGGCTGTTGTGCCACCAATCCTCCCCACCACACCAGGGCATGCACCATTCTTATTGGTCGGCGGGGTTACGCTTCAGAGTGCACACACTGTTGTCCGAGCTAAAGCGTGCCAGATGGATGCACTCTTGTTTGCTCACTCCCCTCTACCCTGCTGTTGCTGCTGCTTCTACGTACTTGCTCTTTTCCCAAGCTCGCTGTCCTCTCCGACTGGTAGGACCACCACTACCACTACCACCACCGTCACTGCTACCTCATTCTTGGCTGTATGTACAGCATCCCCCCTTCTCGAACATACAGACAACGCTACAGCGACATTTTCATGTCTTGTGAATCTCAACTCTTTATCGAAGCTCTCCACGTCCACGTTCACTTTTACACCCATGCATTCCTTGCACCCTGCTGCACGGATCCGTACTACCGAACACATGTGGCTGCAACGGATGAGAAAAGAGACACAGACACGTTTCTTAGTATTTTTTCGCTGTTTGTACGTTATTTGCTTGCACCGCGGAACCTCGATTCTACCTCTTTTCCGAAGAAATACCAAAACCCTTGCTACTGCTGCCACTCTTTTCCTACAAAGGGGAGTTAACATTAAAAGTTCCTTTCTCATCAACCTATCTATTCCTCAATTTTTTTTTTGCCCTCACTCTTGTCTACGGTACACCCTGACAAAAATGAGAGCCTTCACCCGTGCAAACGCCCTCCCATCTAATCCGTTTGACATGCTCCTCAATGACATGTACTTTTTTTTTCTTAGTGTCCAACGAGGGAGCCCTTCTTCTTCCAAATGAGGAGAAAGGCAGAGAGCACATGCAAAACAATGTAATGCGAACAGTTTTAGACTTCCTCTCTAGAAGCAATAAGCTTTCATTGTGTCTCTTTGCTGGTGTGTCCTCCTTACCACGTTGACCAACATGAGGCTAGGAAGAATAGTTTTTTTTTGGTAGGAAGTAGATGACAGGTTTCGCCAGAGAACGATCGACAAACCTGATCGGATGTGGAACGCCAAGCGAGAGTTGAATGAACTCATAAAGTTCATGCAAAGAAATATGCCGTGTTTTTTTCCGTCAGCTGTGGAGTACGTCAATCTTACTGAACAATACGTTCTCGTTGCAAAGTCTGTTGTACAGATTGGACAGAATAGGATCTGTATGGCGCGACTATGTTATTCCTTGCGGATAATCCTCAAGATAGCCCTATGTGATCGTATCGCGAAAGTCAGCGAGCTCGTCATCAACTGCGGTGTGAGCCCTCCATGGGTCATCCAGTTGAAACAACATGCATCGGGCTTCCTTCTTACGTGATCGTCGGTCGTTCTTCATTTTTTTCGATGTCCAAATCACCTGATCTTCCATGCAGGAGAAGAATTGGTAGAAGTATCGTGTGCTGAGCAGTGACTACACAATTCTCTTGAAGGCAACTCGCTACACTGTGCTAGAATTGACTATCGTTTGGTACTTATCCCCAAGTCTTTTTGTATCATTACCGTGTTCGTCCTTTTACTCTTCATCCTATTCTAATGGTTGCATGGTTTTCATGGTAGTCTTCTCTGTAGTTAAAATCGAGACCGCTAGCTGTCATAGGGTTTGGACGAACGAACACTAATTTTTTATATCTTGAGCGGCTATCTGTTTGGAGACTTCATAGAACATGGTTTCCTGGGGCACAGCCCTTGTCAACATGGTCAAGAATATATTTGTATTTTTTTTTCAGAAGAATATATTATTATAGTATCGCGCTAAACGCAATCTTTTCATTTCTCTGCAACAACGTTATCAACATCTTGGCGATCCCAGTAATAGTGGCAATGTGGTGCGCTTTCACCCCTGGCCTGGTAACAGATTCCATTGCAGCAGGAAGGAGGCTTAAACATGTTGCATTTGGCTCCGAAGGGAAGGCATTCCGGAGGAGCAGGTATTGCTCGTGCATTAGCCAATACCGATATCAAAACAAGCGCAATGCTGAACGAAAATTTCATTCTGAGATTCGTTTCTGGAGTTTTGAGAGGCATAGATATATAACAGAAGCAACAGAGATGGAGCATTGTTAGACGTATGACTTGAGGTACAACTCTCTGACATTTCACAATATGTAATCTTTGATTGAAAAAGTGTTTTTTCGCTACCAAAAGGTTAAGATATAGGCTGAGTGTTTGATCGAACAGGTAAAGAAAATGCCGACGGACTGAATGTTGACAGCAGCATACCATTTTATACCATTCTTTTACTAGGCCCAACCGGAGGAAAGTCAGCGGATGATGAATGACTATTGCAAAGGGCTGTAGTTGAAGGACAACAAAAAAAAACTGTCTCTTTGCCATAGCCGCTAATGGGGATCGAATCAAGGCGGCTGTACACGACAGCAGCCGCCTGTAGTAGGATCAAACAGTTGGTGGAAAGGATGTTAGGAAATAAAGCCCAGATACCACTTTGCACTTTGCAGCCAATAAGGGGTTGATGTTGGCGTTTTGAGACTGTCGAGTTCTACAATTCTAGATTGTCTTGGCTATTGTCTTGCACGCGTGTTACAACACGTTTTTTCACAGGGGGGGATGATTTGTTCTTGAAACTTGTCATTACTTTCTCAAACGAGTGTGGAGTAATAAACATATTCCTTATCTATTACTGTTTTTCAAAGAACACTCAGGTCACCAGCCCACACTCACTGGTACAATTTTCTGAATAATTAGATTACTATTAAAACGAGAAAGTCTTTTAGGAGGTAGTAACGGCCATATGAAGAACAAAAAAAGAGATAAATGAATGATGCTATAATATGCAGAGACCAACTACACTACTCCACTATGTACATACATACAGTGTAGACAAACTAAATACACATGCTACATACGCGGATTGATGTATGCAGAGGAAGGCCTTTGCGAGATGGTATCAGACAACACAGCCTCGAGATCATCGACGTTGTTTGTTGCTGATATGATTTTGGGGTTAAATAAGAAGAGCCTTTGCTAGCCTCTTTCGAACAATGCTGAGATACAGATTTATATTGAGAGGATCGGGGCAACAATGGTGAAACTATTGGTGGCGTAGCTCTTTGAGGGTTGGTTGATAATGATGCTGTTGATTGTGTTCCCAGTCGAATTTACTAACGCCACCAATATCGAGAAATGAACAGGGCTCCACGAGGAGGAAGGGAGAGGGAGAGAGAGGGAGGGATGGATGGACGGAGGGAAAAGGTGAGAGCACGCATTCTGGCGCTGCTCTTCTCCTACTACGACTCCTCTTCCTCCTTGTTCTTCGCGTATTCCTACAAGTGTAGAGGGTGCGCACGTCCTTCTTGTTTCCACTCCTTTTCTCGGTCTCACTCCCACCCTCACTCTCGCGCCACATCCCTACCGTTTTTTTTATTATTCTTTCGCACCCTTTCTACTTGTCCCAACACATGCACGCTTGTCAAACCCACTCTAATTTCATGAGAGCCCTGTTCAATGGCACTAATTGCTTGAGTAGGGGTGCAAGTGTGTGTGCGTGCATGTACACTTGCGCGCTCCCTCCCCCCTCCTACTCTACTTCATCGCTCACTCTCTATCTCGGTTGCTCTCTCTTTCTTCTGCCTTCTCTTGTGCTCTTCAGTCTCACCTCTTTCTTCTCTTTTTTGCATCATCATTCATTCATGATCCCCTGCCAACCACTCATTCGAGTGAATTAAACCCCTCCAACAAACTTTGACCATTGCACACTATTCAACACTACGAAATACCCCTACTTCCCCTGGTTTTCTCTCGTTCGTTCGTTCTCTCCCTTCAACACTCCACCACTCATTCTTCATCTTGAACATTGATTTCATGTTTCTTCACGCTTAATGTCTGTTTCATTCAACGAGCAGTATGCAACGTAGCCCATCAGCAAATAGCCTCCCCTTCACGACAACTCCACGCGACTCTCCACCAGCGTCTATACGCGCCAACGAACATTATTTTCAACAACATCAACAGCAACAGCAGCAGCAGCAACAACAGCAACCGCTACACAACAACGACTCGCGTGAAGCGCACATTTATACCCTCGACTACGCCGAAACCGCTCAGAACAGTGACCGAGCACACACACCTCCTCTACGACAACAGTCGCCTACTATGGCATTCTCAAATACCCCATTATCACAGCCATCCAAATGGAAGCACTTTCGGTTGCGCGTGATGCGGATGGCAACCGTTGAACGTCTGCGCGTCCTCTGGGGCCTCTTGGCTCTAGTCAGCACAGCGGCCTGGCTCGCACTCATGCCAGCCTATGCTTTCAGGTACGGTAAAAGGGGAGGAGGAAAGGGGAGGACTAAGAATCCAGGATGGAAGTTTGTCGTAATATGCTAGCAGGAAGAGGGAGTGGAAGGGGAGGGGGGAAGGAGGGAGGAAGGGACCCTCATCCAAGACGCAGGTTGAACCGCTTTCTGCCTTTGTAGGAGCGATGAAAGCCAAGTTTTGTAAGAAGAGCTTGTTGCAACAATGTACTTCCAGACTCGTATCAGGACTACGGGACATTTTAAAAAAATAATGTCGCCGATATCCTCATCTCCACACACACACGAGCGGTAATAACCAAACATATTGCTTCCTTTTTCCGTTGATGATACAGAAACAAGATCACAGAGACAGGCTACAGCAACCCCAGCTACTCCTTCTGTAAGTTTATTTGGTTGGGCTTCATATGTTATGGTTGGACAAGACCCTTGTGAGTAACGTGAATGCTAACAACCCCCTCTCTCTCTCCCTCTCTCTCTCTTTTACACTCTCCCTCGCTCACCGACTCTTACTTCTACACTTTCCACTCCCTCCCACTCGTTCTTCTTCCTCTTTCTCTATGTGTCTCTTGTACTCTCGTCTCACCTGCGTTCTATATTTTGACATGCGACACACACATACAACATACACATGGCGAACATTTATCGATACATAACAAAATGGGCTCGCTTACAAAAAAATATTCATACTTGTTGTGAATATTGCTTTTGTGCTTCAATGAACACAAACACTCCCTCTCCCCTCCCCCCATTTCGGACGATTATTTTCATTGGGAACTGGGTCCTTGCACTCATTTGTTCTACACACAAACCATTCTCAATCTCCTCGGCGTTTCTAAACAGTCCTAGTGGCAACAGTCCTCACATCTGTCTCCGCCACATGGCAGTCTCTTTGTCCAGTCCTTGTTCGCAGGAGCCAGCGTTCGTTGTTGCCGCGCATTATCAACCATCCTTGGACTCAAACAGCTACCATCATCATCTCAGTCATCCTTACGATCCTAAACTTTCTGAGCTGGATCGTGCTGGCGGCAAACGAGGATGGCGCCAAAACGGACTGCCAAACTGGCGTACTAGCAAACATCGAGGGTTATACCATGCAATGTCAGGCCGTCAACACTGCGATTGCTCTCAACGCCATTGTATTCTTGCTCTGGATCCCAATCGCCGTCGTGATTGTCTGTGGTACGATTGAGCGCGGCCTTTGGTGGTGGGGCGAGGACGACGGCGCCTTTGCAGACTCGAGTATTCCAAGAGGATCCAAGATGATGTCTGAGGAGGAGTTTGACTTGAAGATTGGCTTGCGGGACGGAGGCGCTGCCAGGATTAGATCGCAAGGAGGCGAGAACGGACTGTCTTCGGATCAACTGGTCTATGATGAGGTTCAGGTGCCTAAACCAGCCTTTGTCACACCTATTGCAGCACAGTTCAAATCCTCTGGCGCTGTGGACCCAGAGCTTGGCATGAGGGGCGAAGATGGCGGAGATGACTATTCGTTCACACCTTCCAGCTATCGACGACATCATCAGCAACGACAGCGGCAACAACAACAACAGCAGCAACAACAGTCGAGACCATTGGAGCGGCGTACGTCGAACCAGTCATTGGCACCATCATTGTCAAGCCGACTGTCATCGTTCTTTGGTGCTGGCTGGGGCAGCGGGCCCATGCCACCACCTACACCAGAGCCTGAGCCTCCTGTGCCCAAGGTGCCCGAACGTTTCCAACGACCCAAGGAACCAGAGCCAGAACCAGAACCAGTGGACCCGAATGATATTCCAGGAGATGGCTTTGCAACACAATGGCATTCGCGACGCGAAACCGAGTGGTCATAAATTACATACACCCTATTTATTTCGCAAAAAGAGCTACATATTGTCACATACCCCCGTATTACAAACTACCCCAGTTATTTTGTTATACCAGTTCTTTTTTCGCTATTGATGAAATTCCTAAAGAAAAAAAAGATTGTTAAAACGTATTCTTCTTGTGGAGACAAAGAGCCAAGTGTTTTACCCTTGTTGCAAAAAAAAAAGTTAAAAATGAAGAAAGCAAGATTCCATGTATCTCTCTTTTTTTTTCTCCGCTCTCTCTACTCTCACCCTACATACAGGACATATCCTTCTTTCAAATATTTAGGCAAAAAAAACTAGCCTGACGACTTGGCATTTGACAACGACCATTGGCATAGACACGGACTCTTGGAGCACTCTGCCATAAACTTTTCAAAGGCTTTTTGTTTGAACATTTTTTTTGGTTCCAGATCTGCCCATCGGGCTTGGGTGGTACACACTATTTTTGGTGGTAGTCCTGCACGAGGACACTGGGCTGTACTATCTTTAGTGTTTCTTGTCTTGGAGAGCAACAACTGCTGGTCCATGCACGTTCAATGAAGCCCAGAGTTGGGATATGAATAGGCAACCACTATGGCAGCCATCATATCTCTCATGTAACTCTCGACTCTCCCTTTTTTTTTTTGCTCATAAAGTACATGTGTTTGCGTTTCATGATTGATAGTCGAGCAAAAAGCAAGACTCCATTATCTATTCTTCCATGGATTTATATGGGTTGTAGAAAAGTGGAGAAGAAAATCAAAACGGAGCGACAACTCTTCGAACAGGTCCAAAATCCCTTTCCTCCTAGATACCATTCTGTCGATTCCTGTTTATACTTTTTTTTTAAATAATGGTCGCCAATGAGTCGCAATTGCCACCATGAAAGCAGTTCTAGTAGATGCGCTCTCATATTTATTGGGGTCTGAAAACTCCCTTCTCATCGAGGAATTGCCAGACTTTACAACTCTGTATCCACTTCTCTCCAATTTCTATGTTTTAGAAACATAATTATGTACTTGCAGTTTGAGATGCTTCCAATCCCCCCCCCTCTCCCTTTCCTCCTCCCAAACAGCCGTACGCTAATTCTGATAACTATATTTGCTCAAGTGGCACAGAGCTGTGAATCCCATGGATCGGTATAGACCTTCGTGTGGCTTCTCAAGCTCTCAAAGGTATTCACGACAGGGATGGTCGCCTAAATGTGTACACATTGAAGCTGAAAGTGTACATACCTAGAAAAAAAAACGAGGTTGGATAGGATATGTACATAGTAAAGTCATACAGTAGTGTACCTCAGTGTTTGGACAACCATCCACGGATAATAGATTACTCTCAAGGTACATTCTGTACAACATATCTAACTAACACAGCTTGTAGAGGCGCCTGTAACGGAGCATTGTTTATTAGCCACACTCACCCTATGTCATGCCAAGATCGGAAACTCAGGGGGAAAGCAAAGGGATCCTATCTAAGCATTAAAGGCATGTTCTCTCATTAAAGCATATGTTTAATGTTATTCTACGTTTGTCCGAAAACCAGGTAGCTCTTGCTATTTTTTTTTGAAATATCTGCATGGTTCCACACGAGGCTGTTCTAATTTGGGTAGGGGGGGAAAGGAAGTTACCCAAAATAACATGTCTTACAAGGACTTTACGGATTGGAACAAACAGGGACACACAGCTTGTCCACTCACGCGTAATACCCACCGCTCCTTCTTCTTTTGTTATGTTTCGTGCAAAAGTTAGCAAGTGGTGACTAAACAAGCTCATGTTATATTCTTAGAAAAACCACTGCAAACGACCCATCGTTCACTTTATTCAAAATATTAAACCATTCATCTTCAATTGCCAGCGCATTGTTCGCGGCCTCTATCGCCGCGATGGATGTTTCTTTGATGAATGCCTGTCTTTGCATCACCACCCATAAAAATGGAGAATATGAGAGAATATGTATAACGTTCTCACGCTTTTTTTAAATACTTTTTTTTTACAGCATACCAAACCAACCAAGAATTTCATAGTAGACACACCGCTCTTGTCCCTCAGGCAGCGCCAACAACCTAAAACGATTCGATATTTGCTGGCACGATTTCGTCGTACCAATGCTTATTATTTAGCGAGATAAATCATTTCTTTCCCTACAGTCCTCTTACAATTCTCTTATTCTACTACAATCACAAAAGTCACTACGTCTTCTTCTTTTTAAACCTGCTCTAAAAGAGTTCTACCCTTCCAGTAGCGTGGCACTCAACATTGACCATGGCTAACTGGTTAGTCGGCTGTATTGTCCGTCGGAGCCCTAAGGAGCTAATGGCTTTTGCGTATATGGGCCTACAAGCGATGCTCTTGACATTGTCCACCGACGACTGGACATGGCGGATAATGTCCAACGAAACAACACCTAGTGGTTACCTTGACGATCTTCAGTATGATTGGAATTCAGACTATTTCAAATGTGCATACCATCCCACGGCAGGCTTTGTTGTCTTTTTATACAATTCAGTCTTCGATACCCGTGGTCTCTTGCTACCAAGCTCTGGTAAATGGGAAGGGTTGACCTTACATCCAGGCGGGTGGTTCGACAATCTAGTGATATGGCCTGTCAACGATGGTAATAGCACTACTGCCTTCATGTATGGCTATCAGGATGATAACATCATCCACTTTGCAGCGATAAAGAACGGAAGCCATACTAGCGTTCGTCAGGGCGAGTGGGTACTTGTGAGTTATTTTTAATCCAGCAAAAAAAAAGACATTACAAGAATTGACAATCGTTATGATGTTCCTCACCTACTAATCTTTCCCCTTCCCCACAAAATGTCATTTTTTATTGAAATTTTTAGGATCAAAATCACACCAGTGTAAAACTCTACTACGTCAATGGATATTTTTACATGCTAGAGAATCAAGACAGATTGGTTTATACAAAGGCACCATTCACCAACATGACTGTCCCAGCCTTGAGGAACGGCACAGATATCAACACAGACGTCATTGTTCACAACAGAGGTCTACTGTCAACAATTGATCGTAATGGCGAGCTGTATATCTTCATTTACGGTGATTATAATTATGTAGGGGTAAAAAAAAAAAGAAGTCCATACCATTGTGAAATTGCTTATACATTGTATCAGAGTGTAACAACTAACCTCGTTTTCTTCTTTTTGGAACCTGGTTGGTGGTGGGAGGAAATATTAGAACGACACATTGCTCCAAGTTAATTCTACGACTAATACCATTTCCGGCCAAGGATCGGAGTCGGCACGTCTGGTCGAATATGGACCAACCCTTTTCGCCCTCAACACCACTTACTCCAATTCTACTCTGGTCACCATTAATCCACAATTCCCGCTTCATTTATATTATACGCCAGGGGTCGAGCAGCCGTGGCAATTTCAGCAATTGTATTCAGCGGAGGATGTTCCAAACTTGGACAGATTTGCCCCACCTCCCTCTTCCGACGGTGGAGGCTCAGCATCCGCTGGTATGGTCGGCATTGCAGTCGGCGCCATGATTATGAGTGTCTTATTATGCTATGTCGCATATCGACATCGAGTGCGTCGACCCAGAAGAGAGATGCAGACCAGGAGGAACTGCAGCAGCGGCCTCAATGGAGGAATGCAAGCAACATCAATTCCTCTGACACCGACAAGATCAGCATCCATGGAGACTCTTCCAAGATACTCGCCTCACGATCCAACCATAGCGCAGGACCTACGGCATATATCCAACGCATCATTTGACACAACCGCAGCGCTCGAAACATCTCCCTCGCCGTCGGAGAACAATTTACCGTCAGCTACTCTCCTACCTATTCCTTCTCCAAGCATTCAGTCTTCGCCTCCACCTCCAGAGAACGCACGAGCGGGCAACGAAAGCAACGGCGTTTATGATAGTCCACCATTATACGAACAAGCAGTTTTATCCGTACCAGCACCACATGGAGTAGCTGAAAATCACCAAAATTGATATAAAGGCTTGAATATTGGACTCTATTTTAAAAAAATACTAGTGTGAGTTGTGGCAAGAAAAAAAACAAAACGTTCTTACATTCGCTCATGATGGTTTTCAAAAGTGAGTGACGGATCCATGTGCTGACGACCACACAATCCAAAGTATCCACGGCACTAATCAGAGAGCGTGGAAGCGTATAGATCAAAACTCCTTTCATTTCAAATTTCCATATCAAAATTGTCATACAACCTTATCAGTACCTATTGAATACATAAGGGGAGTATTTGTGCATGGGTCATCCAATGAAAGGTCCTGGGCAGATACATGACTAAACGTGTGGAGTGTTACCAGATGAATATATTGTATGAAAACTAGACAAAAAGGGAATGATCGAAAGCACAAGTCAAGATATCCGGCAAATAAAATGTTGCAGTCTCAACTTTGATAATGAAATCCAGGTACTCTAAATGATGTTTGTGCGTAATAGACGCGTGGTTGACCCTTCAGCAATCCCCATTAGTTAAAAAACGCCCTATAACATTCTCGCTTTCTCTACTGTTGTAGTAGCAAAGCGAGGGGGTCTTGACATATTTTTTTCAGTTGATCCAGACTATGTACTTGCTGACAAATGGAAGAACGAAACCCTGCAGACATTACACAAAGTCACGGTTAGTTCAAATTCTGTTTGTGCCTGAGTGACCAACACAACCTAAAATCAATCTCATGGTAAAAAAAAACTGAAAGATGTACATTTACATGACTTTCGCGTCTTGTCCTCCTCTCGCAACATCTACACAAGGCTATGCGGGAGTGGTAGACAGTAGCAATTATAAATAGCCATTTTATCATCAACGGCGTGAACAAGGTCTATTGGAACAGCATAACACAAGTCTACAAGTGACCAAAAAGAAGGCAAGGTTGTCCAAGGGCTATTGCTTTGGTCTTTGTTTAACTTTTTTTCAGGAACCATATGGCTTTTGCAGCACTTAGTGTAGATTTGAACTGAAATCATAACTACAGAAGAAATAAGAGAGGTTGGGCACTGTCAACAGTGGAAACCGAGTACAACTTGACAGTGGTCTAACTCAGGTTTTGTGTTTCTTTCTTAGGAGGGAGAAGGATAATCGTTCACGATTACAGATTTCGCTTTAAGGTGCATTTTGTACGACACGTCGAAGTAAACGAAATTCTAGAGACTTCAGCGACGAGGAATTGTCCGCCAACAAAACTCACCTCTCCGCTCGACAGTGTCACATCCAGATGAAAAAAAAACTCGGCTGGCAAAGCGAAGAAATCCCATCATAGCTTCATAAGCCTATTCTGACAGGCAAGCCTATTTGGTTGTTCTTCACAATAGTTCAGTCTCTTCTCAAGATTTTTATCTCGCTTGCCCAAAAAAAAAAACCGGCAACTTTATTTTTGAGTCTTTTCGGAATGTTGCACACAAACCTGCTCTAATTTTGGAAAAACGGCTATTGTCGTAAACAACAGCATCATGTAAAGGGCTTTGCGGTTTGTCAAAACTAACCAAAGTTTGTCCTCTTATGTGTATTCCACGCACAATGCCGCCGCTTCCCCTTCGATAGCTTCCCCTTTTACGTTCCATGCGAAAGTTGTCAGGTTGGCAACAAAAACTTTAACTACACGTACAGTACAGCTCGGAAACCATTGCAACGACTCACTATCCACCCAAGTCAAAAAATAGACAGTACAGCCAATGATCAAAGTTGCAAGGGCTTTGGTCATGGCCCCATCATCACAACAAAATACTCCTTCAATTGTCTGTCACTTTTGCAATCATCAAAAAGCGCAGTGAACACAAAAAATGTGATTCTCATACTGTCTGCAGCATACCAAGCCAATCAATAAATCCACTATACTGGACTTTTTTTTTCTCATGAAAGAATCCATAGGGATACGGCTCTCTTGTAAACTGACCCATCAGACAACGCCTACAACCTTAATTGATTTTTGATTTTTGGAACGGGTTCGCCGAAACCAACGTTCATTATTTAACCAGGCAAAATCTCCTCTAGTTTTTGGCTCCTTTCCTCTCATACTTTTCTCACACTTTTCTCACAATCTACCACCACCCCTACTGCTCTTTTCTCTATCACCTCTCCTTCACAATTTTAAAAGAGTACTACTCCTCCAGTAGCGTTATATCCAACACAGACCATGGTGAAATGGGCAGTCGACTGTGTTACCCGCGGAGGTCCGAAGGAGTTGGTGGCGTTTGCACACATGGACCGTCAAGCGATGCTCTTGAGAATGTCCACCGATGACTGGTCATGGCGGATAATATCAACAGAAAAAACAACCCCTAATGGCTATCTCGACGATCTCTACTATCCGCATACACCAACCTCTTTCCAATGCGCGTATCATCCTACAGCGGGCTTTGTTGTAGTTTTCTTGACTTCGAAGAGTGGTATCCTAGGCCTTCTATTACAAAAATCTGGCGAATGGGAAGGTTTGACCTTGAATGAAAAATATGACGGAGAGAATTTGGCGATATGGCCGGTCAACGATGGTATGAGCACCGCTTTCATGTATGGTTTTCAGGATGGGAGCACAATCCAGTTTGGATCAATCAAGAACGGAAGCCATATCGGCATTCGCCAAGACAAGTGGATGCTTGTAGGTTTGAACTTTCTAAAAAAAATGGATTAGAATAACGGTAGCTGTGGTGTCCTTTTGCAAACTAACCCTGGATGTCATTTTCATTGGAATTTAGGACCAAGATCACGCCGATGTACATCTCAATTACGCCAATGGGTATTTTTACATGATAGGAAAAGGTGACAGATTGGTATTCACAAAGGTACCATTCACCACCACAACTGTCCCTGCCTTGAGAAACGGCACCGAAATCCAAGCTAGCATCGATTTTCATGCCAAAAATGTGGCATCAACAATCGACCAGGATGGCATGCTGTCTATCGTCACTCATAGTAACATTTCTGATTTTAATGAAAGGGTAAATAGTTTATGTCACTATGGAGGGATGGATCTTTTTTTTATACATCGTATCAGGTATTGTGAAACTAAACTCGTTTGCTTTTGTCTTTTTTTGGATACCTCTGTATGTATGGAGGATCATTAGACAGACACATTTCTCCAATTTAATTCCACGTCAAATACCGTCTCCAGACAGATGTCAACAGATTGGTATGACTGCGGACCAACCCTCTTTGTCCTCAGCACCACTTACTCCAACTCTACCCTAGTCGCAGTTGATTCATGGGATCCGTCTGGTTTACAATACATGAGAGGGATAGCGCCGGGGTGGCGGTATAAGGGTTTGGGTTTTGAGTATGGTATTCCAGACTTGAAGAGAGAACCTCCCCTCCCCCTCCTAGCCCGGGCATGCCCCTCGGTGGTAAAATTTGTATTACAGTCATCATCTTGCTTATGAGCGTGATATTGTGGTTTGCCGCACGTCGATATTGGGTGCTTTATCGCAAAAGAGAGACACAGGCCGATAGAAGCGGAGGGGTCAGTGTCAGTGACGACAACGATGTAGAAAGGCAACCAACACCAATCCCTCTGGGATTGACAAGATCAGAGTCCACAGACACTCTTCCAAGGTACTCGCCTCAAGAAGCAAACGTAGTGCAGGGCCTACCACACTCATCAATTGCATCGTTTGACACAACCGTGCCGCTCGAAATATCTTCCTGGGCGTCGAAGAACAATATTTCATCAGGCCCCTTTCCACCAATACAGCCGAGCATTCAGTCTTCACCTCTGCTTCCAATGAACGCCCGACTAGACAGCGAGTGCAACGACGTTCATGATAGTCCACCTTTATACGAGCAAGCGGTTTCATCAGTACCTGCACCACATCCTCACCGTGGAGTTAGCAGACTGTAACCAAAACTAATATAATAGTCTGAATGTCGAATCCGACGAAAAATTATTATGGAACAAGAAAAAAAATTTCCTATAATTCCACTTGATGATTTCAAAGGTGTGGCGGATCCATGCATTGGTGTCCGCGCAAACACTGTCAAAAGAAATCGAATACCAAAAAAATCCTTTCACTTCCATAACTAGCAGCTCCACCAGGGCCTTTTGATTTTGAGAGAGGGGGGTGTTTGAATGAGGGTATCAAACTATTAGTCGTGCATAGCACATAGATAAATGTGCAGAGTGTTAGACATTCAAGGTAAGTGAAGGGAGGATCGAAAGCACAAATCACGATATGTGACCAATTAGTAATACCCATAAACACTTCTGGTGCTACATGTGGATCGATGTCAATAGTAGGCTCATAACCGGAATCATTGAAGCGATATAGGTGACGGTAATTGAGACCGAAAAGTAGTGATTCTAACCTGGCAAAAGTTAACTCGGCTGGTTAAGTTTTTTGGGACTAGCCCTCAAGGCCATCTGCCTCCACGAGCAAGCCTCAGGCGTCAAGATCAACGCAGGCAAGAGCCCAGTCATCCCCCTCACTCCCACTAGCACAGACGCAAACCGGCTCCTAGGATTCTAATACAAGGATTACAGGGAGCCTTTCGAGTACCTGAGCGTCATCATGCAAGTGGGGGACCGCAACATGGCCAAAGTCGAGGTTGACCTCCTCACTGAACTAAAAAAAACGGCCAGCAAGGGCCTCCGCACTCGCTATGCCACGCTTCAGGGGCGCTTCCAGATTGCCAACACCTATATCCTGTCCAAGATCCTGTATGTAGCAGCCTTTTACCAGTTTTCTGAGGATTTTTCTCAAGAAAGTTGACACGATCACAACGGATATCCTATGGCAGGGCCTTAATGCGTCTGTTAGCAAGGATGGACTGCGCCAACCAAAGGACAAAGAAGGATTTGGGTTGCTAGATGTGTAATACCAGTGTGCAGCTCTCAAGGCCAAGTGGCTGGCGCGTTGGGCGTACCGAGCGTCCACAGTGGTACCACCTCTTCAGCGACATTGCCAAGAGGACATACAGCATGCCTACTCTTTCCGACGCCATAGCCCTTCTTCGCCACCCTCTCAAGAGCAAGAGCCAAGTCCCATACTCCCGCAGAAACTGGCGAGTCACTGTGCTGGCGGATGCTACGTGGGCCTTCGCTCGCCACAGCCCAAAGCTCAAACCCCCAGAGGATGTTGACTCTGAACCATTGGACAGCGACAGCCGGCTATATGATGACCCCTCTTCCACCACCACAATCAGGACCTTCAAACTATCTCAAATCAGGAGCAGACACCTCCTCGGATGAGATTCCCCTACTTGATTACACATTGCGTGAGTCACGGCGTTACCTTGACGACTCCAAGCAGAAGCGGTGCCAAGAAGCATTTGACTCAGGTATAGATGAATCGGTACCTGTGTATGACCGACTATGTTGGAAGAACAGGGGCCAACTGTTCCCTGACAAGTGTTGGGACACCGTGTTCCAGCGA
>JAAAIY010000378.1:0-23725 GCA_016098105.1 Actinomortierella wolfii
CACCAATGACGTTGACGATACGGCCCAAGCACTCGGGACCGACAGGGATGGTGATGGGGGCACCGGTGTCCTCGACGGGCTGGCCACGAACGAGACCCTCGGTACCGTCCATGGCAATGGTACGGACGGTGTTCTCACCCAAGTGCTGGGCGACCTCAAGGACCAGGCGGCGATCCAAGCCGCGGACCTCAAGAGCGTTCAGAATCGAGGGAAGCTTGCCCTGCTCGAACTGGACATCGACGACGGCACCAATGACCGAACGAATCTGACCGTTGGCCTTGGCCTCGGTGGCATAGCCGGCTATTGTGATTGTAATACAATATACAAGAAGCGATTAGATAGTGGCCCATAAAAGTTGAGTAGAGAAACCAAAAAGGACGAGCGCAAGTAGAAGGGGGGACAGCAAGAAAGAGAACGAAAATATGGAGGCGCTGTGGTGTGAAAGCTACGCCAGTTGGTTTCGTTGCTCCTCTCTCGATGAACAGACTGGTTGGGTTTGGTGGTGTGAAATATTTCTGATCCATTGTGCTCTCGGCGAAAGTAGGACCCGCTGGAAATAAAAATCAAAACAACCGGCATCCAGGTCGGGTGGATGGCAGCACTCCCGACAATGATCCATCTCAGCTGTGGAGACGATCATTACCAGCATCGGGTAACGTCGTTCCCTCCTCTTGCCCCTGCCTGGTTGAATCGACAAACACCCCCAGGCAGGATGAGGCTAAAGTTGGTTCCGATCAGCTCCCGATTCGACAAGCCTCTCCCTCTTCATCCAGGCACCGATCTGAGCAACCCAGGACTCGTCCATCTCGCGGCTTCAACCGCCCTCTCTATATTGTTGGGTATTCTCGTCAAGAGTCGTTCGTGTGGAAAAGGATGAAGTTGTTCTT
Organism: Actinomortierella wolfii; assembly: GCA_016098105.1. NCBI lineage: Eukaryota > Fungi > Mortierellomycota > Mortierellomycetes > Mortierellales > Mortierellaceae > Actinomortierella > Actinomortierella wolfii. Next base: position 888 of record JAAAIY010000378.1, read on the forward strand.
CCTTGCTCCTTCGTTTGACTGTTGTTGATGATTGCTTCCCCTACACGTCGAGTTGATTTGACTGCAAGATCAGGTGGACGGTTGGTGCGGTGGTGAAGAGAAAAAAGAAAGCGTGTAAAACGAGAAGACTGTGGGGTATGGCAGCCCACGAGTGCTTTGGCAAAGAAATATACTGAGCAAGGTTGGGGTAGGTTGGAGTGGAAAGATCTTGTCGAAATGTACAAAAGGGAGGGAAGCATGAAGCTGATTTGGGTACATGGAACATGAGCAAGAGTGTGGGAGGTTTAGAGTAGGCAGGGTGGTGGATGGGTGGTGTAATGGATGTTGAGGGTTTGGATCCTTACACTTCAAGAAGGCGGCGTTGAAGGCCTTAGGGGCGGTCTTGACAGCAGCAGCGCTCCGGGAGAGACGCGACACAGCACGCAAAGAGAACATGATGGCGGGGGGAGGGGAGAGGATTGAGAAAGACGAGATGGAAGGAGGAGCAGACCTCTGTATATTCAAGTCGGGTCTGTTGTTGTTTTCCTGCCATTATTACCCTTAATGAAGCGTCCAAAAATTGTTGCCAGAGCAACTTGATTGATGACGTGAACTTTCCCAAAATCGGAACAATTAAGCCAAAGCCACCCGAAACCTATTTCATGTTATTCTTTCATTTTTGGGCGTTTCAGGAGCGTGGAGTAGAACGGAGAGAATGCAAGAGAAAGTAGTAGAAAGAGAGAGAGAGAGAAGGAAAGAAGAGGATGAGAAAATGCGACCATGACGCGGATACATCATTCGAAAAATGGCAATTGTATAATTCTCATTCTTAGTTGTGATAAGACCAATACCTTGTTGGTATAGTTGTGATATGTAAAAGTTAGTGGCGTTAAGGCATGCGCGCACAGATGTCCTACATGTTTGTGTGAATCAGTCGCGCAAGCCATCATCTGTCATGGCTTCTCTCCCTGGATTGAACGAGTTACAAAGCTTTCTTTAATATAAAGTAAGCTGGCTCGGAAGAGAAAGTGAAGAGGTCGACTCGCTCGCGTTATATGGATGACAAGCAAAATAGAGAGAAGGTTAGTAGATCGTCCACCACCCCTTTCCACTTCACAGGGGCGGGCAGAACAAAAGATTTTGTTCACCCCTTCTCCACCACAAAAAGGGTTTAGAAGAGCATACTTGCTTGCCTGCCTACGTTAAGTGTACCCCTCTCTTGTTCTTACCAGCACCACCACCCCTCACCCCGGATTGTGTCCCTACGCCAACCAATTGAATTTGGTCAGACGAGTTTGTTTCTTCGTCTTCTACGTAGACCGACCATTCTGGAAGACCAGAAGAAATTTTATCTCAAAATTCACAGTCCACCACCATTGAAGGCCCTTCTCTTCTCGTGAATCACCCCCCTCCCCCCTTTGAAGGAACACCAAAGTCTTAATCACTTCATCTTACTTTTCACCTTCTTCATCCCACCTCTATATACACATCATGTCCGTCATTGAGCCGCCAGCATCATCCGGTTACAAGAAGAAGCCTGACGCTGAAGCCAAGGCTGCTGCTCTCAAGGAGGTTGAGAAGCAGATGGAGGCCATCAGGCCCAAGTTGGTAAGGAACTCTGTTCTTCATCAGGCGGCGACCGAATAATATGACCGAGCTCTTCGAAATCACGGAGAGAGAAGCAAGGATGTGCCGCGACTCGGAAGCACTGTCGACCTTTCATTCATATTACAGTCGGGACTGCAAGGGACTTTGAGGCACACTGTAGAATGAACAGACTGATCAGGCTCCTTGAGTAAGATGAGGGTCATCCAAAAAGTCATCTCTACTGGCTACTTACTCTCCGCTATCGTACTCTTAAATTACTCGGTGCGATCAACGCACAGGCTGCTGTTAAGGATGCTATTGCGAAGAGCACCCAAAAGTCTGAGTCCGATCCTCGCACTGCCCTTCGTAAGCGCCTTGCTGAGCTCCGAGACAAGCAGGCTGAGAACAAGCGCGGCAAGCAGGCCAAGATCGATCAGCTCAACCAGCTGAACGCTTCCCTGAAGAAGAAGGTAAGCAGGCCAATTGGTTTATTCGTTCGCAGCTTTATAGGTCGTGAAATCACACAGAATCAGTAAGAACTATTCGTATGGCTAACCATCTATTCGATACATTTCTCTCACAGATCGCCGAGCTCAGAAGCCTTCAGGACAGCCTGCCCTACAAGACCAACGAGGCTCTTGATGCCCAGGTTGCGTAAGTCCCTGGGTAACATGCGTTTGGCTGTATTTGATTCACTCAAGCAATCTCCTATGAGAAATCAGTCGCTAATAAGATCTCGTTTTATATATATTCAAATGAATAGCAAGCTGGAGAAGCAGCTCGAGTCGGGCTCGATGAAGTTGGTTGAGGAGAAGCGCACACTGAATGAGATCAGTGTGTTGAAAAAGGCTAAGAAGTCGGTTGAGGCCGCTCAGGCTCAGCAGGCCGCCATTGATGCCGACAAGGCCGCTATTGCTGCTCTGAAGGAGACCATCGACGACTCGACTGCCAAGGCCCTGAGCGCCGAGTACAACAAGATCCAGGCCGAGCTCGACGAGATCACCAAGACAAAGGATGCTCAGTGGAAGCAGCGCAACAGCCTGTTTGATGAGCGCAACCGTCTCCAGAAGGAGCTTGATGCCCTCTACCAGCAGAAGCGAACCATCAATGACGAGTACATGAATGCCATGCGTGAGTGGCAGAAGTTCCAGCAGGAGATTCAGGCCCGCAAGAAGAAGGAGTACGAGCTCCGCAAGCAGCAGGAGATTGAGGAGAAGCGCCTCGCCATTGCCAAGGAGGAGCGTGAACTGGCCGAGATCCCTGCCTTCACCAACGAGATCAACACCATCAACGGTATCTTCAAGTACCTCGTCCAGTTCAGCACTGATGAGAAGTACGCCGCTGAGGCTGCCGAGGCCAAGTCGGCTGCTGCTGCCCCTCAGGCTAACATCCGCCAGCCTGATACCACCTCGAATGTTCCTGAGGGTGTCATGCTGACCAAGAAGTCTGAAAAGGATGAGGAGGTCTACTTCGTCGGTGGCAAGGGCAAGAAGAGCAAGGCACCAAAGGAAAAGAAGGTTGAGGCTGTTAGCTTCAAGCTGCCTCTTCTGACTCTCGAGCAGCTGGTAAGAGAAGGGAATAATGATTTGAAGTGGTTTTTTTATTTTGATATAAGTTGCAATGCACAATGCAGTGTCAGTATGTACTCAACTATGCGCGTATTGTCCTTCTATCACATAGCTTGACCTCAAGATCCCTGCTCCCACCAGCTCTGCTGATGTCAACAAGACTCTGGATGCCCTTCTGGAGAAGAAGGCTTACTACCTTGCCAATCAGGAGAAGGCCACTGCCGAGAACAAGCGCAAGGCTGAGGAGCGCATCGCCAAGCTTTCCATCGCCGATGTTGACTCCGCCAACGCAGAGGCTCCTGCCGAGATTGAGGCTACTGCCTGTAAGTTTATACCTTTCATTTCTATGAATTGTCGTTGGGGTTGTTGATGCACATGTTGAGAGTGATTATTTTTTAACCAACTGTTTCCTTGTTCCCATTAACAAAACAGAATTACAAGGCAGTCTTCTCCATTGGCAACTTGGAGTTATCTGGAATTTTGACGTGAATACGAACTACCCCGCGACGGCCTACGGTTAACGTATACCATTCGTAAAGTATCCAACAATTAAAAAAGACATTACATACATAATTGAACCCACTCCAGACTTATTTTTTTGTGTGGAATGCCAATGTTTTTCTTTGAAATGCGAATATTGAAAACCAGCTGGATTTGTTCAACTAATCAGATTGGTTTCCCGGTGAAGATAATGCTAACTCAGCTGGTTATCAAATATGGACGTTGAGTACAGTTACAGCCTGATAGGTGTGGTTGAAGACACCTGTGTGCTGTTTTTACGAGCGAAGACGGCTTTCGATGGCCTCCTTGCGCTTTGCGATGGCCTCACGCTCCTGATCCTTGGTAGCATCATAAGCGAGGACATTGGCCTGGTTGAAGGGGTTTTCAGGCGACTTCTGGAACTGCTTGTACAACATGTCGTGCATTTGTTGCTGGCGCAGGCCTGGGTGCTCCTCCTTCAAGCGGGGCATCTCACGCTCCAGGTAAGCAGCAAATGCAGCCTATATACGGGGGGGGGGGAAAGGAGAGTACCAGAATAATATGATCAGAAAAGTGACGATGCAAAATTGTCTACCCTTATCAGATCGTCACAATTATCAAAGGAAATTCTTACCTTGAAGCGGCGCTCAGGATGGCGATCGATGTCCTTGCCTTTACCCGTAGTAATATTTGAGCCTGATCCAGTGGCGCCCGAACCCGTAAGCGACAGCAAGTCCAGAGCATCGTCAATGTTGGAAGCGGAAAATTCCTCGATGACCTTGACTTCCTTGGTAGAGGCCTCAGCCTTGACAGTTCTCTTTGCGGCCTTTTTCTATAATATGGCAAGAACAATAAAAGGGACACAGAGTTGCTGTTAAATGACAGCGCTCGATGAATGTACAGAGAACTAAAGACGTCGACATTTCATCAATTGGAAGACACTACTCCTCAAACCCGATAGCTGGACAACTTTGCCTTACCTCTTCACCTCTTGCAGGCTTAGGAGCCTTGCCCTTCAAGCTCTTTTCCTCCTCCTCAAGGAGTCGTTGAGCTTCCTTCTTGCGGGCGAGTGCCTCTTGCTATATTCATGATAGTGTGTGTTCACGTGTGAGTTGACACAAGGTAAAGAAGGATACCCTATCAAAATCTGATAACCTCAGTGATCACTCTCAAGATTAGGGCAAATAAAAAACAAGCACTCTTTCTTACTCTCTTCTGCTCCTCAGCTTCCTTCTTGTTTGTCTTAGCACCCTTGGACCACTCAGCAGCCTCACGAGCCTCATCTTCAGCGGCCTTCTTAGCATTCTTTGCTGCCTGTGCAGCGGCCTTGCGTTCATTAGCAGCAGCGACTAGACGTAGAATGATTAAATGCGAATAGTTGGAGTAAATGAGATGTATTAGAGTACAGACAAAAAACATGACGAAATAGTGGAATGCGAAATCGATGATGAGGAGCTGGTGCGTTGGATTCAGAATGGAGATGAAACTACTCACCCTTGGAGTTCTCCTTTCTGGGTGCCATGATGGATAATGGTTGAGTGGTAAGAACGTGAAAATGAACAATCAGATTCAAGTGCTTTATCCACGGTTGTTCAAAGTCACGACGATCGCCTCAAACGAACATTTGGGTCTTTGGTTTAACTGCGGCGCTGTTCACGTTATCTTTGAATTATCTTATTATTAAATAATGTAGGGGAAGACTGCAGGGGCACTTGTAGGCTGATGACATGTTTGGATGCACACAAATGCAACGATGTGGATGCACTCGCTAGCAGCGTGTTTATTGTGCTAGACAAAGCGTAGGCATGAAGGAAGGTCGTCCAAAAGACAACGTTTCCCTCCACACCCATCAGCTCTTGCTAGCGCAAAAGAGTATGGCAAAAGGCGTCCAGCTAATCTTCCCCCGAATTTCATTCTCTGCTCAAAGTCTATACGCAGGCATGACAATGCTGCTTCATGGCTGCACCTGTGGTGAGCATTTATATTTGAGTGAGTCCAAAAGAAGTACGCACGCGAAAAGAAGGTAACACTTGGAGGGGAAGAGAAGTAAAAATTAATCACGTGACTTTGGCGAGAAGAGTCCGCCAAGGGACAAATTTTTATCGCGGCGGTGGGGGGATTCAGCGGACTTCCTCTCTCTCGCTTTATCACAATGGTACTGGGCAACTACAACATCGGATCGATCCAGAGGGGGGCAGTGTCAATGCCATCCATCCATCCATCCCAACAGCCCAGCAACCATCCGTAACCAACCTGTCGCCATCTCAACAGTCGTGCTGAGGGAATCATTCATTCTGTTCCGGAAGAGTGCCCCCGTAGAGGGTTCGGCGTATTGCAACATCTCGTCTCGGCACACATGTCAAAAAATAATCATGAAACCAGAGGAGGAAGGACGAGGTGGAAGAAGAAAGAAAGAAATGACCATCAGCACTCGCTATGCTCACTCTTTCGGAGGAGAGACCTATGATTGCACCATCGTCGACCGGCTTGACTCTCGCTCTTGTGTGCTTGTGATGTAGGCACTATAGACGATGTCAACCGACTTTCAACCAGCTCAAAAAACAGGAATCAAGCAGCACTATGCACTGTTGGGCTCTGGTGGACTGGAATAGCTGTTGGTGCTGCCTCTGGAAGAAACGGACCACCAAGATCTCATGCCAAAACTCTGATCGACCAGCATAACTCATCACCGTATTCAACTCTTTTTTTCTATGTTGGCGGCTAAATAGGGTATTGACATCAAGAAGCACCACGTTCGTAACAAGAACCGCAAGGCTCCCCAGTCTGAGGATGTCTACTTGCGCTTGCTTGTCAAGGTATGAACAAGGACCACACAGGAGCGATACCAGAGTATTGGGCGTTTGGTCATGTTTTGTGAACCAAGAGCAACACTTGCTCTTGAACAGCCGCTTGAGCCGTTTTCAAACGAGGGATTACTGCTCAATAGTATTGTAATACGACCAGGAACAGCAACTATCTGTCGATCATTTACAACAAAGGAGAAAGGCGCCACCAACATCGTTCTACGCACAGAGGACTTTCCAGCTCAAAAGACTAGCCTTCCTGAGACTTCAGCCCTATCAGCTACTTGCAGTCTTCCAAGCCTTTGGCCTTTTGCTATCGCTTTGGAAAGAAAAAGGCTGTCTTTCACCACTACCAACAAACACTGTCTTCATCAGCTTTCTCGGGGAGTGATTTGAGAGTTGTCTCCATGAACCACTCGACAGATTCTTTTGCACCATCTGAAAAGAACGCCTCAGGCTCAGCGCCATCTCGCCTGGTTAACTTGACTGAAATGGAGTGTTAAATGACATGAATGAGGCACTTTCTTTGAGAACTCGGGAACTTGCTGTTTCCCTTGCCATCTCTTCGGCAGTGTTTTGCGATCAACCTCCTGGATGACTTTTTGGCACCACTTTTCACTTGCAGACAGTACAAAGGACACAACTCTATTGTCTCAGGAGTGTACACATGCCACATCAACCACAACCATATTTTTGAGCGGCGGCAAAGAGATGGTTATTTTTTTGTGGGCTTCTCATAGTCATTTTACACAGGCAGAGAAACTGACAGCAGTATACCCTCTTGTTCTATTGACGGTGTCCCTCTCAAATAGCTCTACCGCTTCCTTGCCCGCCGCACGGACTCTGCCTTCAACAAGGTTGTCCTGAAGCGCCTCTTCATGTCGCGCGTCAACCGTCCCCCCATGTCGATCTCGCGTATCGCCCGTAACATGAAGAACAAGGACGGCAAGACCGCTGTCGTTGTCGGCACTGTCACTGATGACAACCGCCTGCTCGAGGTCCCCAAGCTGTCGATTGCCTGCCTGCGCGTCACCCGCTCCGCCAAGGCTCGCATCGTCAAGGCCGGTGGTGAGGTCCTCACCTTCGATCAGCTTGCTCTGCGCGCCCCCACTGGTGCCAACACTGTCTTGCTCCGCGGCAAGAAGAGCACCCGTGAGGCCGTCAAGCACTTCGGCATGGGCCCTGGCAAGCACGCCAAGCCCTATGTCCGCTCCAAGGGCCGCAAGTTCGAGAAGGCTCGTGGTCGCCGTGCCTCCCGCGGCTTCAAGGCCTAAACAGCTCGCATCATGCTTTGTGGTGGTGTTGTCTCCTGCAATCTCTACGATGTCGAATAAAAATCCTGACCCCATGGGTTTTTCAATGCCTCTTTGCCCATTGTTTTTTTTTTGGAAAACACTGCTATATCTTTTGTTTTTCAAATTCTTACTTCCCACACTACTAAACATGGAACAGGATCGGTTTAATTTTTTTTGATTTTAATGTTTTTTTTGAATACTAGGAAAGGACGAAAGTATGCAATGTGTAAATTAAACAGGGCTTATGCTTGCTAGTTCAGGAGGATGCTTGGGTATACCACCGCTGATAGACTTCAGGATGACACCGCAGTACTGTTTCGAAGATATGATCACCATTGCTCCAAGCAGTTACTGGCTTGTTGCTTCGTGGTGTTACCGCCGTGGGCTGTTCGAGTGACTCGACCGAGTTGAGCGACGTCGATGAAGGTGACGAACCCAGAAAAGTTGGCGAGACTGGCGATGTAACCTTGTTGGATTTCGAGAACTTGGCCGAGAACGAGTGGAACTTGTGACCAAGCGATAGTCGCTTCAGCCACTTTGGAGAGCGTGGTGACGAAGCCTTTGCAGGTGATGTCGACAGAGGCGATGACGGAGGGCTGGCTTCTGGCATATCAGCCAAGGGCGCGACCTCAACCATGCCTGTGGAACGCCGTGCTTGCAACGATGGTCGCGAAGGAGCCAGAGACATATCGGCGGTCTTGTCGAGTGGCAGACTCACCAAATGCTTGAGATCTGGGATCTCGCTAGGAATCATTGCATCCAGGCAAGGGTCGTAGAAGAACGGGATACTGTAGCGATCTTGGCCGGATGTGTTGTTCAACACACGGTGTACTGTCGCGTTGTAATAGCCACCAGTCAGGCGCTCAATGGCCTCGCCCATGGTGACGATGAACGTGTCTGGGATAGGCTTGGTATCGAACCACTCTTGAGTGGCAGGATTTTGGCCCTGGAGGCCACCGACCATGTCTTGGAGCAGAACGGTCAGAAAGCCAGTGTCCTTGTGGGCTCCACAGCCAATCGTTGACTCCTTGTTGACAGAAGGGTATTTAGCGGCTTTGAGGCGGTAATACGGATTCGTGCCAAACATGTTTTTGAAATAGTATGCTTCAAGACCGAGCGAGAGAGCAACGGCCTCCATCAGACGCGACGACAAGATCGCAAGCTGCTCCATAAATTCAATCATGCAAGGCTTGAAGCGCGGCACCAGCTCGACCGTCGTCTCGGGCCACAGGTTAGGGCCTTCGAGGCCACTGTAATCTCGGGATGCGCCGGGAACAAATGACTTGATGATTTCGCGTTCAGGGCCAAATTGGAGCTGTTCGCGATGATCCATTTCGTTGTTGGTAAACTCTTCTCCTATTTTTTTATATTTAGTTATTATTAATTTTGCCAATCAACAAAAAAAAAAGAGAGAAATGCAATTGTTAGAGAGGGAACGCGCTAACAAAAGTACAACTAAATTGCATGAATCACAAGCTCGTGAACAGAAAGGAACAACAACACAAGAGACCCTTCCCCCCCTCTCCCTTTTCTCACCCCTTCACGTTACAGGCTCTGCACGGTTGGTAGGACAACAAACAAAATGGTTCAAGGGAAAAAGCTGGATCTGAAGCCACAAGAGATCTTCGTGCTAAGCAGCAATGATCTGCCCTCGTGCGCATGCACCTATCGTCCTCTCATACCCGTTTCCGATCGCAGCTTACGATCCTCAGCCTTCGACAGGCGTTTCTCCTGTCAAGAGAGCACCGTTGCTCCTAACTTGCTCTAACCGTTATACCAAGGAGTTCCTGGCCTTAGCCATTAAGAAACTCTGGATATCCTTTTTGCTTCCCTTTTGCCTCTCTCTCCTTTTTTTGAGTAATTTTGATGGCTCATGGAGCAGGGACGAGTAAGAAGGAGAAGAGGGAGGAGGGACAATGACTGTTCACTCTCACAAAAAAAAGGAGATGGGTTTGGCGCCAATATGCTAAAAGTGGTTTGGTCGAGGCATGAACGTGCATTTCCACTTACCCATCAACTTGTATCCTCGAAAGTGTCTGCTATTTACAATATGCATCTTCTTTTTCTCTTCCAGCGGCAGATTGAAGTAGTCTCGGATAGTTTCCATGGCGCCTCTTGTCAGCTCCTGCGGCACACCGTGATCCTTGATGTAAAATGTGCCGATGGTGCGCAGGCTATCACGCATATCAACTAAGAACTGATGGCGCGTCTCTGGGCATTCAAAGTCCTTGAGGGAAAGTGTCTTTATCGCCATTTTGTATGGTATTTGTGTTGTGTTGTGTGTGTGTGTGTGTTCGCGCTTGAGATTGTACGAATGGTGAAGGGCTCGCTGCTGATGGTTGCGGTAAATGTTGATATTACAGGGATGATGGGTTGAATGAGTTGAAAAAGTAGTACAGGATAGTGGGCAGAATTACAGGGTATATTTGGTCTTGGAGGACAAGTAGGATGCTTAAGGCAATGAGAAATCGGCGATTTAGAAGGGGATTTTGTCAAGGAGAGATCGGAGCAGTAAACAGGAACGAAAAATGTGTAAGGAGGGGGCACGCAGAAAAATGTGGAATAACCAAACAATGGCCAAGGATGATGAGCAGCGATGATGGATTGAGATTATAAACCAATGGACGATTAAACGACAATATATGCTTGAAGCATAGAAAAGACAAGTACGAAGAAAACCAAAAAAGAGGATAGTACGAGGGTAGGATGGGGTTGATAGACAAAGCGAGGTGTTTTGTGAAGAACAGAGGATGGAGGGATGGCATTTTATAGTGTCGAGTCGGAGAGACGCATTTGTCTACCACCATCGGGCGCATGGCTAGGGCAGCAGCAAGGATGATAGTATCAGTCACTACCAATTCAGTCCATGCATTGTGTCTTTCTTTCTTACTGGCATTGTCAAAGCATTGTATGGGGCATTATTCATTGCCCACAATGGGGGACAGAGGGCATAGGGAGACTGAATTGTTCGAAGCAACAAGCAAAGAAAGTCAGGGGGCCATCAGATTGAGAAGAGGCAGAGACAATGGTGAGCAGCTTCAGACACGAAGGGGTGTGTGTGTGCACAGCACACTTACATATACTCACACATAAACATTATACTATTCACTTAGCATCCTAATGTAATATAGTACCTTTTTTTAACATTACTTTGTGTTCTCTCACTCAGTAAATGTGACTGAGCAAGTCTGCTTTATGTGTATGCTCCTACTGAAACTGTGGCTCTTTCGCTCGTCGCTCTCTAATATAGTTGCATGGCTATTGTGCCTGTGCACCAGCGACGATCGTCGCTTCATTGTGGCCTGAGCTGTTGCACACAGGTCATGTCGCTTTTCAACTAAACTCTTATGCTGTGGGAAACGACCATCATGGACTCTAATCAATCATTGTCCTGAACCTGCCTTTATGCTAGTTCGATGCACCAGCTTTTTGGTTTTGAAACAGGAGTGGGATATTGAGGCTAAACTCAACCATCATTTCAAAATTTAGCCCAAATCCAACTTTCGCAAGTTCTTCAGATACTAACTACCATAACGACACAATGATCTAGGATAACAACTATACGTTGACAGTACCACCGGTTCTGGGTGCTTGCTGAAGTGCGGTTTTTCGATTCGAACAAAGAATAAATACAAAGCATTTATAGTCTATCCTTTTTTGAACAAAAATGATAGATTTGTACCATCAATGGCCACCTTGGCATTGAACACCCTAGTAAGGTCCTCTCTCCCTCCACTTGAGGTGTGTAAAACGAGGGTACTCACGAACCAACATTTTTCTTTGTCTACGAGTGTAAGAGATGCAAACCTGAGCCAAGGGAAGAGCAAAATAACCGTGTGGGTTTCGCCTGCATCTCAAGTTGCGTTTCCCTTTTGTGAGTCCGTTTAGGCCATTCAGACCTCCTTGTTCCTCCCCTTGTAATTCCCAGTACAGATTTCTGCACAACTTTTTGTATCGACCCTTGTTCTTTACAACGTGCCATGGATGCTGCTCTCTTTCACACACTCTCTCTCACTCTCTCTCTCTTCTATTGCGTGGGATCGTACACTTGCCATTACACAGAATTAATCAATAGCTCTGGCATTTTTCTCAAAAAAACTAAACCGAATGGCTCGGTGTTTGGAGAAATATGGGGATAGGGTTAACTAGACTCCCACCAACTTATCTGTTCGATACCTCGTGCGTTAAAACAGCCATCCAAGCATGAGCAGGAGCGACATAAGGAGAGAGAGAGATAGAGAGAAAAAGAGAGACGAACAAGCTGAAGGGGCAGGGGGCACCTGAGAAATTCTGATTCTATGGCTAACATTAGCAACAGCAAAGCTGGGCACATTAACAATAGCGGGTTGAGAGCACTGCAGACACGGACTAGAAAGCCCAACGGCCCCAACCTCAAACGCAGTTTAGAGAAGCCACTGGACCTATTTTTCACTCACTCGCTCATTGTTCTGGTACTGTCTGTGCTGTGTTATATGGTTACCGCTGTCTTTCTGTATCTGCACCTGCTCCTCACTCGATGGCTTGACTTTGATTCGCTGTGGGAAGTCCAAAGAGGGCCTGCATTGCACTTACGCAGGACTGGAGCATGTCAACCCGACCCGATTTGTTTTACAAGTGCAAGGCGTCAACACCGCCATGGGAGACACTGTTTATCCAGATGTATTGTCTCCTTCAATCCACTGAGAGTAGCATCATCTCCCATCATCGCGTCCCCCTACCCCTCTTCCTCCACGCTATGTCATTAAGGCAAAGTTAAAATCGTAGGCGAGGTGGCAAAACGAAAGAACACAGGAGCAACAACACGACTTTCTGTGTTTGTTGTTACTCACGCTCCCTTTGTCCTCCTAACCCTCCTACCTCACCTTCCACCCTTGCCTTTTCCGTCAATGTACCCCCCTCTCAGCCTTGTTGTCAACTCACGACTCTCGTTAGGATTTGTTATATTGTTTCATGCCTAGTCCATCACTTCTTGTCGCGTCCTTGAAATCGAATTCTGTACTCGATAAACAGGCGATGGTCGGCAAAGGATACCTTGCTTCTCCCTTTTTCACTGTAGATCTCTCTCTCTCCTGTATTATTCTCCTTCGATAGCCCCTTCTCCGCCCACCATCGTCCTTGATTTCTGCCCATGCTGCTTTTTGCATCCCTCTACATCGTTCTACTGCGGTACGGATACCTGGAGATGCATGCGAGGATGACTTTTCTACCAACATGTTTCTTATTCTCGTGTCACATAGACTTCTCGCGTCTTTACTTTCTCCTAGAACAGAAGACAGGCACGCTGTTCGCCACAAGGCACTACATGATGCCGAATGATGCATCACCACATCACTGTTCTCTCCTCGTCGGCTACAAATCCTCACCCCATCCATCAGCCCTTGTTCATCTCGTCTCCTTCTTGGTATTGTACTATAAACCTACCAAAGACATGTAAAAGGGTCATCTGAGTGATCAGCTCGCTCTGCTACCGTAGCAATGGCCATCGTGACTATCGTTAGTGCAGGGCTGAATGCCGTTTTGGTCCGTTGTTCACTGTTGGGCTGATTAGCACCTTTAACTATCGTGAGCACTGATTCCTCTCTTCTATCTTTAAATATACGACTATTGCAAACTGCCCCGTTCTTAACAGGTGCAAATGTGTACGCAACATGCGTAAATGTGCGTGTGTTTGTATTTTGTACTGTCAGTTGCGGTTATAGGTTCAGAAAGTCTAGAGATCGCACCGATAGTAGGTCCTTGTGATGGGACTATCTAAGCCCGTATATGTGGCGCTGTGCGGGCCAAAGAAGAAACAAACTAATGTCCCTTTAATCCAACCCCTCGTCCCCTCGCTAATCGACGATGATACGAAAAACAGGAAGGGCTAAACAACAGGTACGAAGAAGGGGTCGCTCAAGTTCATCCCTTTTCGCTGCCTCACCTCCGTAAACAATACCAAAAAAGCCCAAGCATAACCGGAAGGATCGGGACACAGGGCACAGGCACCACGATTCACAGGAAAAAAAAATTCTCTCCCCTTTCAGAAAAAAACAACGGTCACCGTGCTCCTGAGTGTGGTTACCCTTTCTTCCTCGCATCTTTCTCCGCAATAGCTCAAAGGAGGTGGGCCTCTCCCCAGTTTCTGGCTAAACGATAGGTTTTTAGTGTGCAGGAATAGATAGGAACCTTGGTATAGATCCAATTAAAACATTCGCTTTCTTTTTTGTCTTCCGTTGGTTTAGGCTAATTGGTGGTGAAGAGTCCGTCCATGGAGTCCTGCATTGCATTCCTGTTCCTGAAAGAAGTAAGTTATGCAACTCTTTCACAACGACTTCCCTTTCCTACCTCCTGGTCTAGTTTACACTCTTGTCGGTTCCTGACTGCCGATAGCATACCGCTTCTCGGTTATGTCGCATTGCCATGACCATACGCGTAGCTTAGAGTTTGTACACTTCATCCCCTCCCCCAAGACTGTAATTTTTGTTTCCCGCCAGATGGGATATTGGCGGAGTGCGTGATGTGTGTGTAATGACATGACATCTGTGACCTCGTGCTACAGTACTCTCTCGAGGTTACTTGCTATGCCATTCGAGGACATGGTTCATCCTCCCAGCCCTAGCCCGTGATGTAAGGATAGGAGATTGTACTTTCTCTCTCTTCTCCTCTCTTCTCCTTTCTCTCTCTCTCTCTCTCTCTCTATGTGTGTGTGTGTGTGTGCTTCCGCGGCGTGGCACTGTTCTCTCTATGCGACATGTCTCTTCGCAAAGATCAACGTTAAAGCGCAGCATCTTAGTAAACATCTCCATCATATCATACATACTCCCAGAATCAATAAGGGGAGAGAAGTCAGAATTAGACGAGTGACATTAGCCCGCGCAGCTGGCTGTGCCCTTTGCCTCGCGTCGCGATAACCTGTTGACCTATCCGCGTCCCTTTCTACTCCCGCATGAGCAAAGTACTCTCTTCCCCTATCACTCACACGCGTACTCTTTTTTCTCTGTCTCTTTCTCCCTATCCTTAATTTTTTCTCTCACGTCTTCTCTCGCCATTGTGTTTTTACTTCTCACTACATTGTGTTGTATTTGTTATTCTGTGAATGCAAGTACTGCAAATTTCGTAATGGGTCGTTCCGAAGTTTATGCAGGCGTTTTGAAGTATCTCTGATCTTCAAATGATTACATGATTTGTTACCTGTTGATCACCGAGGAAACATGTGGAGTAGGGTCTCATGTTACCTATCCTAGGGTAAATTACCCTAGGTCTTTTTCTCGTCTATGCGCTTATTTTTTTCTTTTCTCCTATGCATTGTTTCGATTCAACGTATCCAGGAAAAAAGCGGAAAATATACAGGAATGACTAATCGACGAACGGCTATTTCATCAGGTGATATAAGAGGAGTCCGCCGCCGTTTTTGAAGACGGACCATCGTTTACATTAGTATCCAGAACGATAGATGCAGGTAACAGACACCGTGCTCCTAGTCAATGCGCTTGGATACAATGCGTCCTTTGTTGACACTAATTGCGGAAGATATTATCACTTTACATCCTATTAGTGGGGTGTCTATGCTTGAGCAGCATAATGAATAATGACAATATGGTTCAAGTGGATGCATAATGGGCATTCTCACAAACTTAAGTTTCATGCTCTTCTCTCTTTTTTTTTTTCTCACTCTCTCACTCTCTCACTCTCTGACTGCATTGAAAACCCATGACAACAAAGAGAAAATCAGATGAACATAGATTGCAGCACTAAATAGCATTGTGTGCGCAAGATAGATTACTGTTGAAAGAGTTGAAAGTGCAACAAAGTGTGGTGCTATCACTGCAGTGCTCAATCATCGAAATTGAAGAACAACCCTTGCTAGAAAGTGCAATAGGGGATGCACGACTTCCCTATCCTTCCTTCTGCTTGCTTGTATCAGAGCCATTCTTCTTAGTAAAGGAAAATGAGTGGGTCCTCCTAGTTTTCTTTTCGGTGCACAGCTATTGGCTTTGTCAACTCCTTCAACCCACAGGCACGCAGATGGCCAGGGGAAGGAGAGAGGTGGTGGTGGGTAGGGGGAAAAAAGGGTGATCTGAGCTCCTGGTTACTGTCTTTTCAGCCCCTGATTGGCGTGTCGTGTGTGGCGTCCCCTAAAAAGACCAGAACACGCGTTCTCGATCTTCTGCGCCCTGTATTGGCTTTCAAGCTGCCCTCCTCTCTGGGTCTAAGGACTCTTGTCCAATTTCATCGGTATGCATGTCTTCCCCTAGATGACTCTCTCTCTCTCTCCCGCTCGTCATCCCTGGCCGATCCTAAGCATCTACAACAACTTGATGCCCTACATCTTTGTTTTGGCCCTTATGCCCTTCCCATGCGCAACCTTTATCCGCTACTGTCTGACGCAAGTGGAGCTCTTCTAAGCATTAGGGATACGGTTACTGTCCTTCTTCAATGTATGCCCCATTGACGCAGTAAAAAAAAATCGATAGCAAAGGAGCTAAAGGCCGTGCGAAGAACTTTGATAATTATTGGCCCGTGTTCTTGGATGCGATATTGGAGAGACCGTAGTAGTATTTATTGTCCCGAGCCACGAAAGAATTTCTTACGCGCATAAGAATGTGTAGGATGGCATATTGCATGTCTTTCCCATCCTGCATGTCCCCTACAAGTCCGTAGAAGCGCATCTAGCAATAGTTATCTCTCGTAGAAGAGTATCCGCTTTGCCTGTACTACTCCTGTATTCTTGCCGCGGAGGAGATGCATTGCTGGTAGCTATAGTGGGTAAAGTGGACAGCCGCAAGGAAACAAAGCAAGGGGGTGGCTCCTTTCTCACTCCTGCTGTTCCTCTTTTTTTTTCTTTGAGCATACGCGCTAAGCCGCGCCAGTTCTGTGGTTGCAAGGGCAACCACGGCATGATAATGTAGCTAGCGACACCAAGCGGTAGCAGTGGTTTTTGGACTTCTCAGCAGCATTGAGATGCATGTCATTCTTCAGCTCTCTTACCTTGTCTCGTAAAAATTGCCGAACGACGTGGCAGTTATTGGGTCACATTCCTTCCGTCTTAACGACAATACCGTTACAAAAGTTCTCTCTCGACTTTGGATCCCTTTTCCATGCCCTTTTCCATGCCCTTTTCCATGCCCTTTTCCTTCCCCTGTGAATCTGGAAGACCTCTCCTCGAGGAGTAGTATACTAGTGTTCGTGTCGTCACCCGAGTTCTCGTATCCCCTTGCTCCTGCCTTGGTCCACCTGACCACTCTCCTTCGGAATGATAGACATCAATGCAAAAGATGGAAAAGCAACAAGCATTGCAAAACACCAGGGGCCCGATCCTCCATCAACATCATTCTGCGCACTGAGAAAGGTGTGTGTGTCTGTGTCTGTTTGTGTATATGCCTCTGCTTTTGTCTGTGTATGCTTATGTCTACATGTGTAGATGTAGATTACATTCCGCCCCGTCTTTTCCATTACTGCAAGTCTCGGGATCTCTAAACAGACTTTGTGGAGGTGTTGGCGATGCTTCATCTCAATTACTTCTCCTCGTGGATGTTGTCTCTCTAGTGTTTGGCACCCGACTCTCTTACTGCCATGGAGGAAGGTGCATAAGACAAATACGTGTAGTGATGGAGAGAAACGCGCTTAACCGTATATAAACATTGTTGTTTCGTAGTGCTTTCTTGTTGTTTTGCTCTCGCTCTAAATCCTGCTCCTACAACGCCTGTCGCGTCTTTCAACGATAATCTGGTATATTTACTCTCCGATATTGCACTACTTTGAATCCATGGTAGTCCAATTGGCCACCAAAATCTGCATTTATCGCGGAAGGCATGAGCCAAAGTTAAACAATGGCGATCACCCCAAGGTTCAGGAGTTGTTATGCGTTTGAAGTTGAGTCAACTCACAGGAAAAGTAGCTAATGCAGGGCATAAGGCGGGACGAAGCTCAAAGTACATCATCCCACTCCCCCTGTGTTTCTTGTGTCTCCCCTCAGTTTTGATACCCACGTTGCCACCATTTTTTTCTTTTTAGTTCTGGAACTACCAACTTCGCCGGCCAATGCACTCCAAAAACACACCCCCGTCTCCCTTTCATCCTTAACCCCCTTGAGATCGAATACCAAATAATCTATCCTCTGAGCAAGTTCTTGTGCGCCATACCATCAAGTTCGTATCTCCAATTTCTGTGATCGGAACTTGCCTAGTCTGTACAACATTTTATGCCACCATCTTTATGCATGTCCAACAATTGAAAAAGGACAGCCATCTTGTTGTACAAACAACACACTCTCACACAGTCAGTGTATCAATGAGGAACCAACAACACATGTCCATAAGAGTCGAGTCCTAAGGAAGTACTCGGCATAATGTCATTGTATCCCATGCACTCAAGCCGGAAGGTCGGGGCAATGGTTCTTTTTTAAGGTTTACGCCTTGTTCGGTTTCATCCATGCGAGGACTAATGCCATTTAGGCTAAAAAAGCGTGATTGGGGGGAGTCAATAAGCAAAATTGTTAAGGCCATTCCCTTTAAGATTCAACCCTTTTTCTGCCCAGACCTTCGGATAATTGTTCGAAATGCATGGATAATTCGCAAAAACCGTCGCCTCCTTCAGGAGCTGTAACACGGGTGCTTCTCCTCATCTCCCCCCTTTTGGTGCCTTTGTTTTTTTAATGCCATTTTCTCACCCCTACTATGTACTCTAAGAGTGGCTACGATTCCTCTCTCACTCGCTTCACAACCTACTTTTCCAAAATTAAAAAAAAATCAAGGCTTTGAATGTGCAAAAAGGCTGTGCACGAGGGACATTGCGGTTTCTTTTAGTTGTTGCATTAATTTAAGATTTCTGTTCTCTCACGGCCGTTGGCTCAACATCCGTGTTTCTACTATTCGTTATAAAGGATGGTATCCAAGCATTGCATTCTTTTCCCCTGAAAATCCATGTATGTTTTGGTTTACACAACTATTGTCTGCCTTGTTCACGACTAAATTCGATATCTCTGCACCGTGTTGTTGGGCCACTTGATGCAAGCAGGACGAGACAAAAAGGATATGCAAAGCAGAGAAATGGGATGTATGTACATGTATTATTTCTCTCTTTTCTCTCTTCGTATGTTGTCTAACATAACAATGCTTCGTTGAGAGGCATGCATCAAGGAGAAACGGTATAACGTGTTACTACAGACGCACCCCTTTTTTTTCTTAAATGACAGGTCGCCTCTCACGTTTTTTTTCTGCTCTCTTCGAAGCTGTAAAGGCTGTCTGCATGCATATCAACGGTACGCCTAGAGCACTTTTTGTCCCGATTTACTGGCTTGAGAAAATAAAAAATCAGCATCGGGGATGACTTCTTGGTCCATTTACCGTTAAATGATATAAGGCATATATCATAGTTGCAAGAGAAATTGTCATGTCTATCATCCATCTGCTCACAGACGCAGGAACAAGGTGTTACGCCTTGCGATTCATTTACAATTTTTCTCTTATTACATTGCTTCTTTCAATATTCTTCTTCTCTCTCTTTCTTTTTTTCGAGAATATGTCCTTCTTACATGTTATCACACGTTACATGGAGCTGACATGCAAGGTACGTGCCAGGTAAGGTACCATGTAAGGGTGGAGCACAGTACAAATCACAGCTTAACTAAACATAGCAGTAAGGACGTCGGCAATATAGTAATAATACTGTGCAGAACATGGGCAAAGGAGAGGGTACAATGTGTAGTAGAGAAAGAAAACACGTTGACTAAAAAGCAATAAAACAAAAATACCAACCCCACACATGCACACAGCAACAGGCACCAAAGAACAATGCCTAGGCAGAAACACGTAGGCGATTCAAAGAATAGGATATTTACTTGCATCTACTCTTAGTCTACTCGTTCAGACTTCTTTTTGGCGTTTCTCTCTAATTGAGCCAAACGCATCTCGCGTTTGAGGTTTTGCTGAGTCTCTTTGGCGAGCTTCTTCTTTTCCTGGCGGGTTTTCGGTGCAGGAGGTGGTACAGGGTCATAAAAGTTTGGATAGAACTTGTTGATCAGATAGGATGATAACCGATAGCCCAGGAACATACTAAGTGGCATGTAGATGTACTGGTTGCTGATACCGTAGGCCTATAATAAACCATGAAGGAGTCAAAAATGGATCGGACTATTAGATATCCCCTCATGAAAACACTCTGATATTATTCTACTGAGAGGGGGTAAGGGCACATACATGGCAGAAAAGAAGGGCAACCAGCAAGACACCGAAGCCCACCACGGCGAAGAGAAGCTGATGGTCAGACATGGCTGAATGAGATGGTTATGCCAGATGACCTTTGTAGTAAGTAGGGTTTTATCCTCTCTTTCTCAGGAATCTTTCTCAGAGAAAATAAACGTGCAGAGTTGTGTGCAGTAGGTCTGTCCAATCAGAGGCGACGGTTTATTTGATGATACAAAAGAACTTTTGGATGTGACATTGACTTCAAGTCGCAGTCCGCACTCTTGGCTACCAAAACAACGCAAGCAAGCTATATTTTTTTTCTGCGTCTCTCAACCCCTCTTCACTTTTCTGTCACCACCCAGCGCACGTCGACTCAATTGCTCATTTCACACGGAGCGAGGAAACTGTATTCATTCCATCAACTTGTCCCTTCACAGCCCTCACTCTCAACATTCAAAAGCAAAGAATAACGACAGCACAATACGCCAGTATGAGTGACAAGTCTAAGAGCAAGAGTTCTGAAGTCAAGGAGAATCCTTATCTGGCCCATCGTCCTCCCAGTGAGCGACTTGTCAACGGCAGCGGCTCTGGCAGCAATCCTTATGGCCTGCCTGCAAACCATCCTCTTGCCAATTTTGAGATCGGCAAGACTACAGCTGAGCAGGCTGAGAGAGCTGAAGAGGGTGATATCAACCCATTCACTGGCAAGCCATTTTCTGATCGATACAAGAAGATCCTGAAGGGTCGTCGCAAGCTGCCTGTCAACAAGCACCGCAAAGAGTTTTTGGATCTTGTGCAAAATAACCAGGTTGTCATTTTGGTCGGTGAAACTGGATCGGGAAAGACCACTCAGTAAGTTTACAGCTTTCATCAATTTGTGAAGCGCCGCAGGTCTCTTCTCTCGAGGACATTTTATGTCCATGTTTATTTTTATTAGTGTATCCGCAGCATGGCCTGGCAGAGTAGATTGACAATCCAATTCACATTTTTTCCCCGTTGATGCCTTTAGGATTCCGCAGTTTTTGGTGTTCGATGAGCTCCCTGCTTTCAAGGGCAAGAAGGTTGCCTGTACTCAGCCTCGTCGTCTTGCTGCCATGTCGGTTGCTCAACGTGTCGCTGAGGAGATGGACGTTGTTCTGGGCGAGGAAGTCGGTTACAACATTCGTTTCGAGGATTGCACAAGTGACAGTACCTTCCTCCAGTACGTGCTGTTTCTCTTATATCGATCGACTCTGATTGTACATATGATTTTCGAAAAAAGGAGCGACATCAAAGACTCACTTTGTTTTTTTTATTGTTGTTATTTACTATGTTTATAGGTACATGACCGATGGTATGCTTCTCCGTGAGGCGATGAACGACCCTCTCCTGTCGCGCTACTCAGCTATTATTCTTGACGAGGCTCACGACCGTACACTGTCAACAGATATTCTGATGGGTCTGATGAAGGAAATCATCAAGAAGCGCGATGATCTCAAGGTGGTGGTCATGTCGGCAACACTGGATGCTGGCAAGTTCCAAAAATATTTTGATGATGCACCTCTTATGAATGTTCCTGGTCGTACTTTCCCTGTTGAGATCTACTACACTCCCGAACCCGAGGCTGACTATCTGGAGGCAGCCATCTTCACGGCTCTGCAGATTCACCGCTCGGAGGATGCTGGCGATATTTTGCTCTTCTTGACGGGTGAGGAGGAAATTGAAGATGCATGCAGGAAGATCCGGGCTGAGGCTGAGCAGATGCCTGATGCTGGACCTCTCAAGGTCTTGCCATTGTACTCGACTCTTCCACCCCAGGCACAGAAGCGTATCTACGAGGACGCACCGCCACCAAAGACGCCCGGTGGCCGCCCTGGCCGTAAGGTTGTCGTGTCGACCAACATTGCAGAGACATCGTTGACAATCGATGGTATTGTCTATGTCATCGATCCAGGATTCTCCAAGCAGAAAGTGTACAACCCTCGTATCCGTGTTGAGTCGTTGCTTGTTTCCCCCATCTCGAAGGCTTCTGCTCAGCAGCGCTCTGGACGTGCTGGTCGTACCCGCCCAGGAAAATGCTTCCGCTTGTACACCGAAAATGCCTTTATGAAGGAGCTGATTGAGACGACATACCCGGAAATTCTTCGCAGCAACCTGGGTACAGTGGTGCTGCAGCTCAAGAAGCTCGGTATTGACGATCTGGTTCACTTTGACTTTATGGATCCACCAGCACCGGAGACGCTGATGCGAGCTTTGGAGTTGCTCAACTACCTGGGTGCACTGGATGATGATGGCAACCTGACCCCGCTGGGAAGCACGATGGCTGATTTCCCTGTGGATCCCCAGATGGCCAAGATGCTGATCGAGTCGCCCAAGTATGGCTGTTCGAATGAGATCATGTCAATTGTGTCGCTTCTTAATGTGCCTCTAGTCTTTGTACGCCCACCAAACGAGCGCAAGGCGGCCGATGAGGCAAAGGCGCAGTTCGAACATCCGGATGGCGACCATCTGACTCTTCTGAATGTGTACCACGCATACAAGACGGCAGGCGAGGACCAAAAGTGGTGCTATGACAACTACTGCAACTACCGGTCACTCAAGTCAGCAGACAACGTTCGATCGCAACTGAAGCGGTACATGGAGCGAGCAGATTTGGATCTGGTATCGATGCCCTTCGACGAGAAGCCTCGTGGCCCTTACTACACAGCGATCCGGCGGGCACTGACAGCAGGATTCTTTATGCAGGTGGCACATCAGGAGCGTGGCGGTAGCTATCTGACTGTGAAGGATAACCAGGTGGTGCGACTGCATCCGTCATCGTGCTTGGATCATGCGGCCGAGTGGGTTGTGTACAACGAGTTTGTGCTGACGAACCAAAACTTTATCCGCACTGTGACCGAGGTGCGAGCTGAGTGGTTGCTTGATGCTGCGCCTAACTACTATGACCTGAGCACATTCCCCAACTGCGAAGGCAAGCGTGTG
>JAAAIY010000379.1:0-23721 GCA_016098105.1 Actinomortierella wolfii
AATGTGACCATTGACCGTTCATCATGGGAACTAGTACCTAACGTCGAGGTGGTGGACATCGAATTCAATTTTCCTTTGTCAGTGGTACTCACCACCACTTCTAATCAGTCACAGGATGATCAAACCACCACAGCGACCACTGGACATACACCACAACGACGGTTGCCAGAGCTTTGGTTTCACTGCCCAAAGTAAACAGTGCTGGTACTGAGGGATCAGGCTATCAATCTCATGGATCCAAACCGCCTCCATCATTTACCTAGACTTTGGCGGCTCTGGTTGGTTGATTCAACGACATCCCGTGGATGCGTGAACGGTGGTGGTGTAAACTCATGTGAAGCATTGGAAGCTCCAAAAGTGTCCCATCCTACACGTTGGACCTGGGATTGGTCTTTCCCAGTATTACAGTGTCTCAAATTGCATGGCGACATGTATGAGTTTGGGTTTAGTTGGGATATCTTGCGCACATATCCAACTCTCAGATGGATGGATCTCAACCTTAAAGATGAACTACATCACTTCCCGCTCCGAGTTAAAGGAATCCTTAATGCTTCGTTGGACATGAACGACAACAACCAGATGCTACCATTCACCTATGGCAATCTCACCAAGGTCTCACTCTACTACAATTGGGATATTGAGGTCGACGAACTAGCCTGTCTGTTAAAAGTACTTCCCTGTCTCAAGAAATTGCATATTGGAGGGTCAGTCAGAGTTGGAGATCGTGAGTTGGTCGAGATCACAAAGACCATCCTTCGCTGATATGTGTGTCAGCTCGTGATTTACGCTTCGCCGCGGTGCAAAAATCGGCTTTAGGCTTATCGGCGATCAAATACGAAGTGCAGGAGTCATTTCAGAGAGAGATAGATGACAAGTATGAAGGCAAGATGCCTCGGTGATGTATCGGGTACAAGTTCCAGAATTTCAAGTGGTACTGTTTGTTGTTAGACGAATATGAGGGCTTAAGCCTATTGTTTGACGAAACCAGAGAGTCTTGATGTCCCACGGCGACCCTCCCCCCCTTTCTTTGCGCGAAGATCGAGAACAATGACATATTAGAGTCACACTTCCTGCAGACAGTCATTTTTGGGTGTGGTTGGTTTACGTGAAAAAATGAAAGGGATAAATAAAGCTAGAGCCTTACCATAACAGTGGACAGTGACCTGGTCCTAGCCAGTTTTCATGAGTGCATCCAGGACATCCCCCCAAACTTTGAGACGGATAGCTATCGCATGGGGATGTGAGTGGGTTAAATTTTCTTCAAAATCTAAAAAATTGGTGGCGTCCGATAATAGGAAGGGGGAAAGAACTAAAAATAAAAATGGAATGTTGATCATTATCCATTTCATCCACCCACCCACCCAGACAGCATGTCAGGACTCCAATTTGGTTTGAATGTCAAGCCCAAGAAAGGCCTTGGCACATCTGCCCTATCGCGCCCCAGCAAAGCGAACGTGACCCAGGCACGTCCTTCTGTCTTTGGAGCTAATGCAGACGATGACGATGACATTGATGCTGAAGAACATGGAATAAGTCCATTTGCAAAAACTGAGTCGAAGCCTGGATCGTCGACAAAGTCGACCACCGCCTCTTCTTCATCGGCTGCCATCAACCGGTCTCTGCTCACGTATGCAACCTCGACAGCACAGTCGCTGTCGGTGATTGAGCAGCAAAATGCAGCACTAGCACAGGATGCGACCATTTTTGACTACGACGGCGTGTACGATCAGTTGAAGGCCAGCGATCGGCTCAAAGCCCTCGTACAAAAGAAAGAAGCAGCTGCGGGTCAATCCAAATACATTGAATCGATGCTCCGTTCGCGCGAACAGAGGAAACAGGATCAACAGATTGCACAGGAAAAGAAACTGGAGCGTGAACGGCAGGCAGAAGGCGACATGTACTCAGACAAAGAACAGTTTGTGACGCCGGCGTACAAGGCTCAAAAGGAGGCTGCACGCTTGGCTGAGGAAGAAGAGCGCAAACGGGAGGAAGAGGCAGCAAAAGATAAGGATGGAAAGCGAATGCAAGGGTTCTATCGACATTTGATGAACGAACAATCCCGGTTACGACCTGGTGGTGAAGATGCCGAGGCGATTGCCAAGAAGCTAGGAGTTCAGAATACCGAGGAAGGCCTCAAGCTGGCCGCTGAACTGGCTAGAGATCTGGATCGAGACAAGACTGAGGAGGAAAAGGAACAGATTGAAAAGGCCCGTGCGGAAGGTTTGCGAGTCGTTGTCAATGATGATGGTCAGGTCGTCGATAAGCGCGACCTGCTCAAGTCTGGCCTCAATGTGTTCACTAAAAAGGATGTTCCCTCAGTTCTTGGAAGGTCATCATCCTCTTCGTCCACGAGTCGGGATCGGGACCGGGATCGAGATCGCCGCGAGCATCGCGATCGAGATTCAAGAGGCAGTCGTGGTAGCAGTAGCTCGTACAGAGATAGTCGAGATCGCCCTTCGTCTCGAGAGACACCCAATCAACAGCAGCGATCGCGCATGACAGAAATAATCGAGAAGCAACTACTCGAACAAGAGAAGCAGCGTGAAAAGGAGGAGATGGAAAGGCAAAACTCTATTCGTGAAGCCCTCAAACGCAAGAACCAAGATGATCAAGTTATGGATGCCAAAGCTCGTTATCTTGCTCGAAAGAAGGCCGCTGCAGAAGCTGCCGCTTCAGGATCAACTGAGAACAGCACATAATCATTATACTTTTGTAATATATTTTAAGCTCTAATTTCTTTGGTGAACGATGACTATGTAAATTACTCATACACATTTGTCCAAAGAAAGCTGTCAAAAGAATGCTGTTATGCATTGAGATATAATCGTACTTTTTTGGCAAGTAGGCATGTATAGTGTACATCAAAGGGATCTAAAAAAAACGAATACAAGGGAGGGGGTAAAGTGATATAAAGAGAATATGAAGAAGTTGGTAGGATCGAAATGCGTGTTGGAGGAAGTAGAAGGTGACAGAAGGAGACAAGATGAACTATAGTAGGCTGCGAGCTCTTTGAATTATTTAGTCAGCCTTACTGCTTTTACGACGTTGAGCAAACACTTTGGTCGCCGTACTCGCACCTTCACCTCCACTAGTATTTCCTCCGCTAGCAAGTCAATCGCGATGTGATGATAACCGATCGGTGTCATGCTGGTAATGGCTTGAATTGCTTTCGCCTGAGTGGCGGAGTTCCATCTTGACTTCTGTTAACGTCGTTGGCGAGGTGGGTGATGTTACTTCCATTTCATCTGAGTTGACTGTAATAGTGGTTGTAACGGCATTTGCGGGCTTGGCACTTAAGCTGAACAGCAGCACGAATCCAATGACGACGATTGCCGAGACACCCTTCGCTTCGTTGAAGCACTGACCAGGGTCTTGACCACAGAACATGAGATGGCTCATCACAAACACCAGGACCGCACGCAACGACTGCAGCAAACCGGTTGCTACGCTGCCAACACGCTTGACCAAGACATAATAATTCAACGAGTGGATTAATGACGATAGGGTCACGAGTGGGTACACGCCCAAGATCTCGGACCACACGCCACCGCGGGTTTGTACCAGGTCGACGACTTCTGTTTGCCATTGTGGAATCGTGTGTACAGCCAGATAAACTCCCGAGATTAGCGTTGCATATGTTCCCACTAACGAGCACACCTTTTCCGGAGAAGGTGCATGCTCGCCATACTTGGATGTAGTTGAGAGCACCTTATCCGACAGAACGTAAACACACGCGTACAAGAAGGTAGCTCCCATGGTGATCAATGATCCAAAAGACCTCTCAAGCCCTAAAAAGGTTTAAGAAAAGAAAATGCCAATGTTACGAGATGATGTTAGAAATAAGGTGGTCTCTTCCAAACCAAAGGAAATCATATATGAGAAAAATTCGTTCAATGATATTTCCACTCTCACTTACAGCTTTGTTTGACGCCATCTGGTGAAGCGTCTTGTGCCTTGCCAACAGCACTGACGGCCAAGCCAATTGTGACGCCGAAAATGGCGACCCACTGCAGTTTGCGAAGCCTGCGTGACAAGAAGATACGGGTCAGGATGGCACACCAAATGACGATACTCGAGTAGATAATCTGGTACAAGCCGCTTCCGACGTAGAAAAAGCCAATCGTGACAAGGGCATTGGCGATACAGTCCATCGATGCCACGGCGATAATGGGCAAATGGAGGCGCCAGGTCGCCGCACGGGCCTCACGCTCCCTGACAAGGGCTTCCAACGCTCGCTCCTCCTCTGTCATGACCAGCTGCCGAACGGTATCCGTCGATGACCGCTGATTTTGGCCGCCGACAAAAGAGCTAGTACTAGGATGAGCACCTGATCCTGTCCTCGGTGGTAACCGTTTTCCTCCAGGGCGGGTGTTATCGTAATGGGAGCGTTCATGACCCTTGAGTAACCGGATATCGTCCTCATCGCCATCCTCTTCCTCTACTCGATTCAAGGGCTGCTTAGCTATGATTCCGCTCTAGCATTGGCGACAAGAAGCGAAATAAAGAAAGAGAAGAACATGTCAGCTTGCATGGATTTGCATTGCACAAATAGGGTACAAGAATCGAGCGTGCAGGGAATGTGGTTGGAAGATATCGACTAAATCTGCTGTATGGACCAAAAGGTACCCTTCCGCACAGAAAATTATGCAATGCAGAAGTGCGAGTTGAGAGGGGGGGGAGGAGAAAGTGACATGGCCCCACGAAAGGCGACTGAGGTCAGATGAGATAGATTTGCCCCATGCGCAGGCCATTGCTTTCACATTCATATCCAAGAATCATGCGGTTTGGGCCAAGTCTCTCGATGCCCGAGGGAATAGTTGGCTATCCAGGAGTTGTGCCAGATGGACTACCAAGATACATCGAACGAGACTCAGAAAACACGCAAAAAGAAGGCAGATCTAACGATAAAGGGGAGGAGTCTCATAAAACCTACACCAATCTCTTGCATTTCGTTGGCATCCGAGGCAAGGACATTGTATTCGACGTTAGCATGGTCGGCAGCAATGGCCTGCTTGCGTCGCCAGTTGGCCCACCACGTCTGGACCACCAACACGAGACCGACACACATCATGCCGACGTAGTTGAAGAAGATGGTCAGCATCGACGTAGAGGCTATAATTGAAAAAAAAATCAAAGAGTATGCATATTAACAACACTTGGCTCACACGTTGTTGAATTAAGCACAGTGTACATGTACTCGACAACGGCTCTGTTTTTTTTTCTCCTCTCTCTCTCTCACGTTCTCGCTCACCTATGGACACATATTAGTTCCAAACAGATGGTACAAAAAAAAATGAACAGACTCCAGTGATATCATCTTATCTGGGTTGCTCATCCATATCCAAAGCATTTAATATTCAAAAAGCACCACCACCATCTCAATGCAGAAGAAAAAGACCAGACAATAACCTCCAGCCTACGCTTACAAGTGTCGTCAACTGCACCAGTATTGATTTTAGATGACCTTCTTCTCTGCCACGCTCTGTTAGCCTTCATGTTAGCCACTTTCGACCTTTTCTGCCGCAATGCTACGACAACAAACAAGACTTACAAGCGGCTCCTTGGTAGTAAAGCCATTGCACAGCAATGGTCGAGAAAATACCAGTGATAAGAAAGGAGAACTGGTGTCCAAATGTGCCCCAGCGGCTAGGAGGTTTGGATTCTTCGTCCACGATAGCCGCTGAGGCTGTGGCAACATTAACTTTGGACGACGAGGCTGTGTTCTTGGCATGGCTGCCCAGCATGTGTTCCTGCTCACGGATGGTGTCTGTACTGACCCTGAGCACAGGTGCTGGGGTGATGTCAGATGGCATGGTGTTCGTCCCACCTTGATGGGAAAAGGGTGGGTGATGGGAGTGAGATTGTGGAAATAAGTGCGAGACGAGGAAGGTCAGGGACAAGGAAGTGATGAAGAGGAGTGGGGTAGAGTGGGAAGGAAGGGAACAGTGGATGGGGAGTAGATCGTCCTTTGATGCAACTCGAAAGTAGCTTGAGGTGAATTGAAAGAGGAAAGACGAGAATTCTGAGAAAGGCCCTTTTGAGTGTGCAGTGTGCGTGTGAGTCCCACCACATATGACATCCTGTCTTACCCAGGGAAATCAGGTCTTTTCAGGGTGTTTGATATCTCTGCTTTTTTTCTCCTCTCTACTCCCACTTCTCGTTCACCCCTCCCCTCTCTCTACACCACAACCACCAATTGTCCCGATCCCCTCTTGTTCAATCTTTTAATAAATACAGAGGAGATACAGAGGCTACTGTTGAGCCACGTTGAAAAAAAAACTTTACCCCGCTCCATGCTCATTTGGTACAAACCGGTATAAGCATGCGCTGATAGGGGGGACAGGGCAGGCGAAAAATACAAAAAAGAAAAAAGGAAGGATCGACAAAGATTCGGAACCAGCCAAAACACAAAAAAGTGCGGGGATATGAGAAGGCGGTTCTTTACTTTCTTATGGTACTATAAGGATTAGGAATCGTTTGTTTATTGTGCATGCAAAACCCGTCGTGGCTCTTATATTGGCCGTCCAGTTGAGCCAAGAACAATCTTGTTCTTCTTCTTCTTATTCTCTTTGACCACTGTGGCCACATATTCGTCCACTCCACCCTCAAGACGATGCAGTTTACCGTCCTTCACTCGGAAGACAACCCCTTCTTCGTCTTGCAGCATCTCGTCATCGTCGTCATCCTCCATATCTGAATCTACAACGTTTTCACACACCTGCTTCACGAAATAGGCGTCGTGCGAGACAAGCACCACAGCCCCCGTGAAACCTTTGAGTGCTACAATTAGACCCTCAATAGTCGCCATGTCCAAGTGGTTTGTGATCTCATCCAGCAGTAACACTTGCGGGCCACCAAAGACACAGATTGACAGTGCCACTCGTGCCTTCTCACCTCCCGAAAGCGTCGACATTGGCAGCGTTGCTCGAGGACCAGCAATACCGAAGGAGCCCAGGTACTTGCGTGCCGCAGGTTGCGTCTTAAACTCCTCAGGGAACTGCTCCATCAGGTATGTCATCGCTGACTGATTGCGGAATCCGTCCAGCTTGTCGACATTGTGCTGCGAAAAGTAGCCAACCTTTACAAGCGACGATGCACGCTCCACAGTGCCCGAAGTTGGCACCAGATCGCCTGCAAGTAGACCCATCAGCGTGGACTTGCCGCATCCGTTGGGGCCCAGCAAGGCAACACGTGACGAAGGTGAGAGTGCAAGGCTAACATTCTGGATCACAGCTCCCGATTTGCGGTTCTCTGAACCAGGATACGAATAAGTCACATTGTTGAGCGAGAGAAGTGTTGAGGCTTGGATGCGGAGTTCTCGAGGCTCAGGCAGAGGAATAGTCACTGGGGGCTCGGGTTGTTCACGTTCAATGGCCACACCTTGGGTGAAGTGATAGCCAGCATGGTACGATTGCTTAAACTTGTGGCCCTTTTCAGTCTTGTAGTGGCCAGCAAGACGATCCAGTTTCTATTTTGTTGTACAGAAACACAAGAACGAGTCAATAACACAGCTCGTCCTAATTTACACCAAAGTTGTTGTCAACCTTTTACTTTCTTACCTTCTTACGAGATGCAATCATAGCACCACGCTTGTCATCGCCTGTTTTGTTCATGATCTGTTTTTGCTTGGCAATGGTCTCCTGAACGTGCTTACGCTTCTTCTCCAGGGCTGACATAATCCGATCCTTCATTTTTGCCTTGTCTTCCATCTTCATCTCGTACTCGTCATAATTGCCTGGGTGGTAAGTCAGTTTTTGGTCACGCAAGCGGATAATTTCCTCGCTGACTGTGTTGAGGAAGTTGCGATCGTGAGATACAACTACCACAGTTTGGTTGCCGGCTATCTCTCCCAGCAGATAGTTTTGCAGCCAAATGATGGCAGGAAGGTCCAAATGGCTATTCCATAAGTTTGGATGATTAGTTGAGTTAGGATGACTTTAAAACATAAACTTTCAAGTACACCAAGAAGAAGAAGACAAAAAAATATAAACCCATACTTTGTAGGCTCGTCCAGAAGGAGGAGATCAGGCTTAAGGAAAAGGGCCTGTGCCAGGGCAATTCGCATGCGCCAGCCACCTGAAAACTTCTTGATGGGAAGGTCCTGGTTATCCTTGGAGAATCCTAAACCCTTCAGGATCTCACGAGCACGAGCCTCTGCCGAATCCGAGTCGATCTGCTGCAAGCTTGTGATGACATTCTCGAGCATCTCGTTCGCAGTGTGGATAATGTCGGCTGGAGGATCCTGGCCTGCGTCTGATACCGCGTCATATGCTTGGCGAGCCTCCTTCTCCTCGGCCTCGATGACCAAGAGCCTCTCACGCGCCTCTGCACCTCGCTTGCCACTGCGACGGAAAGCAATCTTGTGAGCGTCCTCGAGCTCAGCAACCTTACGGTCCCACTGAATGCGCTTGATGGTCTTGACCAGCATACGTGGATTCTTGTGAACAGCCTCCTGAAGCAGCTTGAGCTCCGACAACAGAAGCTCACGCTCCTTATCGGCCTTGAGGACCGTCTCGACTACAGTCTGTGTCTCGGGCGTCTCGGCAGGCAGCTGTTCAATGTACAGCGTGCGCAAGTTTTGTGGGAAGCCAATCAGCTGGCCATAGCCAATAGCCTTGAGCAGCGTCGATTTGCCTGTGCCATTGCGCCCCACTAAGCCATACATCGTGCCAGCCTTGAACCAAAGACGAGCATCCGTCAAAAGTGGTCGGTCCGCGATGATCAAGTTGACCTGTTTGAGGTCGACATCCTTGCTCAAGGTCTCAAAGGTCTCTGAGTGGAATCGTGACTGTTGTGAAAAGGCCTCTACCACTGGGAAGTCAAACATGTTGGTCGTGGAGTTACCCTGGGTAACATTTTCCAGTTCTGGGTCGGTCAACTTGGCGCGTGAGGCAATCTTGGGTGATGAGGTGGCTGATCCTGACTTTTGAGCCAGTTTCTTGGCTGCCTTTGTCATCTTGACGGGCTTACTCTTCTTCTTGGATGTGCTGTTGACGCTGTCGCTATCCTTGAGGCTCAGGCTATCGATATCGAGACCCTCTCCATTGTCATTGTCGTCGTCTCCGCTGGCCCCTGAAGCTAATCCTGATTCAAGCTGAGCGTCCTTGGTGATAGAGGATGGTGTTGAAGGAGCTGCTGGCGAAGCTGAGGTTGGCAAAAGTTTGTGTGTTGGTGCTGATATTGTTGATACATTCGTGGTATCTTGAAATTGGCTAGCCAGTGAAGCATAAAAATCATCGAGCTCCTTCGAGTCCTGCTCGAGGCCGCCGTCGATCATAAAGTGCTCAGTCTCCTCACGTAGATGATCCAGTGAATCAAACTGCTGCGACTCGAGGATGGACGTGAGATAGTCACGCACGTCGTCGTCAAAGTTAACAGTGTCTGGCACCTTGGCCATGAACACTGAAGCCTGGATTGAGGTCATGGTATATATTCAGCTCCTTGGTTCCTTTTTTCGTCTATTGTTATTAAAAGAGCTGTGTGTTTGCAATGTCCTGGCGAAAAGATGGCATGCGTTGAATGAGTGATGCAGGATGGAGAAATGGTTTGATCCCCTTCAATTTTATGAAGAAACGCATATTGCGGATTTCTTTTTTAAGTTTAGAGGGTTGGAGTGGTTGGAGTTCGCAGTTTGCGGGTAAACATTTTAGTTGGGTGTATTGTCCAGATCAGTAGATCTCTGGAAAGACGAGGGCGAGGCTGTGTAGGAGCTTGAAAGGGGGGGGGGCACGACAATCTAGAGAGAGACTTCGTGCAAGCGGCCATTGAATATCGGGTGTTGTAAAGCAACTGTTCTTCATAGTGAAGGTTGAATATCATTACATACCATACAGACACTGAACAATTAGCAACAAGATGTCACTTTTCCACAGAGATTGGGTCTTCCTGGAGTCAAATGTGGTTTGAGATACGGTTTTCAGATTTCCATTGAAGTAAACGTCAACTGCATCGTCGATTAAGTTGGTAGTCGATCGAAGGAAGACCACCGGCCGTGTAACATCTGACAGTACTCGCTTTATTTAACAAAATGTACAAGAGAAGGGGATACTGAAGCGAACCAGAGAAAAGAAAAAGGAGTGGAAGAGAAATGTTCCAGCACTTTCTCCCGCCTCATGGACTGGGACAAACACTTTTCTCTTTTTTCGCTTCAGTAATAAAGATACAGAGAAGATATGGTAGATAATACAAAGGACGAGGCACAATATAACATATGGATCCACAACAATTGTGGCCAATTGGTGGAACTCTCTCACTCACCCTTTTTCTCCACAGCCGCAACACGTCAAGGCCATTGAAAGAGAGATCTCTAGGAGTGTAGGATAATAAAGGAGGAGGTGTACAGAGAGGACACTTCAAAGGCGTGGCTAGGATTACCAGCCCTATTGAGTGGCCACAGACAGGGTCGCAGATTTACGGCGTGAGGCAAAATCAGAGATAACGACGCGGTGCAGATATGGGCTCGAAGGTTCTTTCGACTTGCTTCGGTTTACAACATTCTCAAACGCGATCAGCACCTCGGCTGGCGCAGGTGACTTTGAGTCTTGGCTCTGGTCGCACTGCATTTTGATTTCCACATCGACAAATAAAGGATAGTCAACATAAAACTCATCAGCGCCCAAGTGGACGATGGTCTCATCGTCGCAACATGAGTCCAACATAAAGACGTGACCGCAGCGGATGTGGATGCATGACTTGGAGATGCCAGCCCAGACCTTGGGATCTGAGTAAAATCAATCGTTGGATCAAATGTTCGGCATTCGGTAGGATAAAGAGAGGATGGATCGATTGATCGATTGATAAACAGACGATTATATCATGAAAGTCGTGATGATAGAAAGAGAGAGCGTCAGTGAGGTGAATGCAAGCGAGGACAAGCACGCAATCGGATGGCAGAAGGACTTTCAAAAATGGTGATACGTGAGAGGATGGCTTACCTTGAGAGAGATGCTTCTCAATCGATTTGACAGAGGTTTGGATGTCGTCCTCGAGGACAGGAATCGAGTCAGAGATCGTGGGTTCGACCAACTTTTTGGTCAGCCATGCCTCAAGCATACGGCAAAGCATGTTGGTCTTGGCGTTGCCATGAGAGGCGATATGAGGAATCTATTTTTTTATTTGGCATGATACGGTAAAAGAATAAAAAAAAGTCTCGGTAGGTTAGCTAAAATGTTTGAGATAGCGAACCAACAAAGCAGTCCCTAGGAAAAAAGGACGTGTCAAAAGCGACCTACCGCTAAGAAACCGCCACCTCGACCAATTCCGTCGAAAAAGTAGGTGGTGCGGATGGTGGAGACTGATTTCCAATAGTCTGCCTCCATGGCATTCAAAAAGTGACGATATGTGTCACGTTCTTCTGCGGCCTTGCCCTCGAGGTTGGATGAAAAGGTGAAGCCAGTAGTGACCCGGCTGGGTGCACTTGTGGAGAGACGCATGCTTAGTGGAGGCTCTGCGCATAGTACCGAGGCATGGCGATCAAGAGGGTCTGGCTGCAGCAGCTTTGACGTGCTCAAGCATCGTTCATGGCTCCCCTCTAGGTCAAAGTCATCCACATGGCCCTGACGGGGGGTCAAGGGTGGCGAGGGGATGTTGATGGCCGACGAGGTCGAGTGAGCTGAGCCTGCAGGTAACGAAAGAGGGCGTGCAGCTTTGGCTGGAATTGACTTGTTAGGCACCTGGATAGCTTCGGGCTTGCAACCTGCATAAAGGTTCGTCGCCATCAGGGCGGGCGAGAGCGGGCAAGGTGAGAGTGGGTGGTGTTCCATTGTGGGTTAATTTGAAAGAGGCGCACAGCGGCCAGGATGGGCAAAATGTGGTTGTTCGGTCGAGAAAAAGGAGAGCGAGGATGTACAACGAAAAGGAAGAAGAAGAAAAGGAAAGAGTGTGGAGTGTGAGAAAAAAAATATACGGCATCGAAAGGGCAATGAGAAATGAATCCAGAGCTTGTTCTGTATTTGCTTGCCCCTCTCTCATTACAACCGAGTAATGTGTACATCATTTTGCAACAACTCTCACACACACAACTGTTGTGTTTCCTCCCTTCCCACATTAGGCCCCTTGTTCGAACAACCCCATTTTAGGCTGGACAGAACAGAGAAGAAATCCTTCCCTTCCCTCCCCCTTCCCCAGCAATCCCTCACTCCCTCCACGGCTCTTCCTATCGTCCCCACCCCTAGAATCTCTGACGTTGATCTTCTTGCCCGTCAATAGCGCAACACTTCAGACTTTAGTCGTCGTTCAGTGTATTGTCGGCGTCATCACTCCTTAGACGATTATCGAGAGGTCAGAAGACACTTTTATACAAACGTGCGTTTTGCGCGAGATGGAGAGAAATTAGGCACTATGCATTCTTCGATTTATTTGCCTCTGAACGCGATATGTGGATATCAGTCATCGATGTCCTGCCCTTACAGTTCTATCCTTGGGGAGGGATTTACCTCATTCCCGTGCCTCCCTCGCCAATCAACGCTTCTGCTTTTGCCTCTAACAGTCTATCAGTGTCTTATTCTCTCTCCATGCGTGTATCTCCACATCCGGCACCACGGGGGGTAGCGGCAAGGGCTGATCGCCAACTAAAGAGCAGATCCACTCCAGTCAACCTCCCACAAGTAGTTTTCCTATTTCCATTCATCTCACTCACTCCCTCTGATTTATTACCCCATTTCATATCATTTTCCAGTCGTTACTCCCGCTACTGCACCCTGCACACTCAAAATAAAGAACAAAGTAGACGCAAGATAACGATTGAGACCCTCTTGCATCAAACAAAGCGAGATAAACGGCTCCTCCGGATGTTGATCCAATCATCTCGGGCGAGCGATAATGATCCCAAAAGGGGAGAGAAAAAGACGCAGGCAAACACAGAGTAAGAGAAGAGAGAGTCGAGCGCCCATACATCGCATATAACCCGTGGAAATAGGAGCATGAGGGCTTTTGCCTCCCTCTTTCATATGGAGACGAATTTTTTAGTCTGGTTTCTGTTGTTGATAGGTAATTCGAGGGGGGGGGCGACACACGGAAGGGATCGATAGCCAGTGCTCAACAGATTGGTATGCATGTGTGTTGGCATGGTGACCTTCCCATATGAAGTCTTCCACGCGCTTTTTTTTGTTGCTAGTGATCGATGGCCATTTCCACACACCATGTGGGTTTTACTTCACATTAGACCCGCAGCTACGAAAGTACACATTACCTGCCTGGTGAAGCGAAGGGGCACTTGTGGAAATAGGTGAGAGAAGCATCGTAAACACAGCGAGTAGTGTAATCTGAATAACTTGGTGGCCTTGGGAGATACACAAGGGCGAAAATCAAGGTAATGGCTTTCAGTCAATTGACTGATATGTTTTAGGAGTGAAACTTGAGATGGATGCAGGTAACTTTCAAGTCTTTGTGCTTGCACACTGAAGCGGCCCAATGTAGGTCGGGCGATCAAAATGGCAATAGGGTGTTCGATTTTTTTTTATCGAGACGACACAAGCAAAATTTTTCAGGAACAAAACGTTGGTGGCAACAGTTTGAAGGATGGATGCGTGTTGTATGGATAAAAAAAAAAGTCTGTTCCTCAGGGCACGACAAACGCAGTGATAAACTGAGTAAATGGAGTAAAGAGCAAGTAGTGGAAAAGAGGGAAGGGTAAGTGGCAGCAAAGGATGTGTCGCATGGGTTATATATGTTGTAGTCGGAAGAAAATGATAGGCAGAAATGAATAGAAAAAACTATCGTATAGAATAGGTTTCTATATTCAAATTTTAACCGCACTAAAGACATTGATCCACCTGTAACACCATTTGTGGCTTCCCTCCCGTCTACAGAGGCAACTGTGAGAAAGGAGGGCAGTTTTCTCATTCGCATTACCTTCGAATGTAAAATACACTTCTAGGGATAGAGGGAGCGCAAAAGGCACGAACATGGTAGGTACAAGACTAGTGCATTAAGTCTTTCAAGGCGACTTCATGACATACCAACTGGCACAGAGGAAAGTGCACGCTGGTACACCTGTGAAGGAGCCGAAAAACCATCCTTTGGTATGTGCGGGGACGGGGGGTTATCAGGTTGACTCTTTAAGTCGACAACAAGGACCAGCAAACACAAAGGGAAAAGCGATAGTACTGCACCGTTCCAGCTCCCTTTAATGGCGAGGGTAAAGGGATATCATTTATTAGCCCTTTTCATTGAGGATGAGAGGGCCTGTGCTACTGACCTATCGGTTCCAACGATTTCTGGCTCGCCAGTTTTCTAGCATTTTCCTTCATTTTCGTTCCATTTAGTGCCCTCTACAATGGGGCAATGGGGCGGAGAAAGTTGGCATAAGTGTGTTTGGAAGAAAGGTGGAACGTCCATGTTTCTTCAAAGCCAAGCCAACGATTATACATCTTGCTTTAACAAGACTGGGCAATACCTGAGGGCGATGAGGGCGAGGCATTCCAGACACGCATATCCATCTGCCTTTCTTCATCCTTCTATTCGATTCGAGTAGTGCCCAAACACTTTATGGCACTCTTCACGTAACATTTAAAGGGGAGGGAAAGATGAGGGGGTGTCACTGCGATGGAAATGATCCCAGATAACTCGGGCAATGTTTTCTTGTGGTCGATAGGGGGGAAGATTTTTGTGAGAGAACAAAAAGCTTTAGGCCATACTCTGCCTGGTTTGCAACCATAGGTCTGACCTGGCCTATCCCCTGCTCTAAAAAAGTTGATGTCTATTCCCGACATGGTGCAAGAAGTAGTGACATGGATATAAGAAGAGATCATACGTCTTCATCCGCGTGGGATGGGAGGTACACTACTAAGAGGAGAACGATAAGATATCGTCTCTCGCCTAGTGGTGCAAGGTTCACTCCTTCCACCCGTGTTTCCAAAGCCAAAGGCGATCAGTGCGTGTATGAGCCAGAGCAATGGATGAGAAAATAATGCAAGGCGACTGTTGTCAAATCGACCACTCGTTACCGTTTTGCAATAGAGCCCCTCCGTTTACGAAGATTGAAATTCTCATCCTGTCAGCCCCAAAGATTTTGCTTGGAGAAGCGTGTATCATAGAGGGAGGATCAACCCATCCGCCTTTGTGTGCCTCACGGACCCCACTATTAGCCAAGACTGAGAGCTAGTCTAAACTTTCTTTTTTCTTCTTGCGAGAAAAAGTCCAAGATTAACGATCATGCGCCCTATCCTGACTGGTCTGGGCACTCGGAAGGAACTTTATGATGTCAGTGAAATACCCGGGCTAGGAGGGGAAGTTCCTTGCCTGGAAAGATGTGGCTTGGTTCGTCTTTCATTTCGTTCGTTCTAAGAAAGACTTTGCCACCATTTTAATTGTTTTTGCAAGAAAAGGTGCCACCGTTTCTGTTCATGAACTCACAGACATGTCGAATGCACTCTCAGGTCCTTCAAATTTCGCCGACGATGGCTCGTCCGTCATTGCTCGACAGATCGAGACAAACCATGTGCACTTAGCGCAAGACGAAAGCGGGAATGAGCAGGATAAAGTGGCATTATGCAGGCACATATACGAGATAGACCGCACTGTCCACCTGATCAAAGATAGGGGCTACAAACGAGTACGACCTCGAAGGGTTCGCATGACTTCACTAGTTTCGCTAGCATGTTGAGAATGCACGGTAATTAACTGAAAGTTATACTGATACAATATAGGTTGCTCTCCAGTTCCCGGACGAATTGCTGCGCGATTCTGGATTGGTTGCCCAGCTGATCCGAGATGAGACCAGAAGTGGAGTATATATCCTGGCAGACACATCCTACGGCAGGTAAGCAGCTTGTTGTTATTTGCGCCACGGCCACTGTGCCTCCCCACTGATAAAGTCGCTTGTCATATATTCCCTGTCTGGCAAGAATTCGCATTCACACCTTGATATTTTCTCGAATAGCTGCTGCGTAGACGAAGTGGCAGCTCAGCATATTGCGGCGGATGTAATCATTCATTACGGTCGATCCTGCCAGAGCCCGTAAGTAATATCAGCAATCTACTAAGCAAAGTCATTTGAAATATCTGATCCTCTAGAATCCATGCTGAAACCATGTTGTATTGATTCAATATAGAACATCGCGGCTTCCCGTTATCTATGTCTTTGGCAAGCAACCAGTTGATGTGCAGGATTGCGCAAAGTCATTTGATGAATTCTTTCATGTGAACAAAAGTCAGGGGATTATTCTCATGTATGACGTTGTCTACGCCCATTGTATTGGTAAGCCTTAGTTTTTGACTCGGTCTAAATTCATGCAAGCATAGGCCATTCGCAACACCACGCGTGTACTGGCTTTAATGTGGATCACAATGAATGTGCACTAATTATTGTTCTTGTATGATTTACTTTTAACAGATACCCTGTACAAGACACTGACAGAGGAGCTTCAGTATACCAACATAATCATGTCAAGAGTCGAAACAGAATCGAACCTTGGCACCGTACTATCATCCACTGATCATAAATGCAATTCAGGAGTCGGCAAATGCTGTACGAGATCAACAGGAGTGGAGAATTGTCGTTGCAATAACGGCGCTCAACCGTGTTCAGCTGGCAAATCATGCGGATCAAATGTGAACGCTAGAACGTCAGGAGAGCAAGATGAGAGTTCTGTTGACGAATTCACAATGGCTCAGAAGGAAAAGAAGGCTCGCTTTGGCCGGACCTACGACTTGCCTGAGGATGCTAATATCGAGGACTACTCGCTCTTTTACGTGGGTGATGAGAGCCCAACGCTGTCCAATATCATCATCACGCACAGCAAATGCCAGACATACTCATATAATCCTGTCACCAAGAGCGGTCGTCTCGAGTCGGCGCAAGTCAACCGTGCTCTCATGCGTCGCTATTTCCTAGTGCAAAAGGCCAAGGATGCCGATGTCATTGGTATTGCTGTCGGTACTCTCGGTGTTTGTAAGTGTTTCTCTTTTTTTTTCTTCATGGAAATTGTTTCAATTGTATAGAAAAAAAAACGGAGGTTAACCTATCTTTATGTTTGTATAGCCTCTTATATGACCATGATCAAGCATTTGAAAGCGCTGATTGAATCGAAAGGGAAGAAGGCATATACATTTGTTATGGGCAAGCTGAATGTACCCAAGATGGCCAACTTCATGGAAATTGACTGCTTTGTGTATGTCGCTTGCGCCGAGAACAGCTTGATCGACAGCAAAGAATTTTACCGACCTATTGTAACACCATACGAACTAGAGTTGGCACTGAGCAAGTCGCGCGAATGGACTGGAGAGTATATCACAGATTTCCAACAGTTGCTCCCAGAAGAGGACAAGATTGGAGTCGACAAGGTCAAGATTTCTCATCATCAGTTAGAGGCAGCCTCGGATACTGAAGCGAACAGCGACTCTAACGCTGATTCCGATGATGAAGACGATCGTCCTCACTTCTCGCTTGTCACTGGACAGTTTAAGCAGAGCCGACGATACGCCACCAACAAAGAGGATACCAAAGAGCTGTCCGAGTTGCTAGAGAATACCAAAGACTTGACGTTGCGTAACAAGGACACTAGTGTAGCAAGACTCATGTCGAGCGCTGCGGGAGAGTTTTTGGCCAAGCGCGAGTTTAGAGGTTTAGAGGTCAATCTTGGTGAAACGCCTGTAGAGCTTGCTGTCGAAGGTCGTGCCGGAATCGCTCGTGGATACAAGTCTGAGAGCGGCTATGAGGCTCGCGAGAAGGAGAAGTACTAGAATGTTCGGAGCGATGCAAGCCTTACGTGTGATGAATAATCACTCTTTCATTCCTCGTGGTGGCTTCGTTTCTGTAGCTGGGTAAGCCAGAGTCAGAACTTTTGTTAGTGAATACCCATTGTATTTTCTCACGCTCCTACCTTGGTACATTGAGAATGCATCTGCAGAGGCACGGAGAAGGTTACAATTGTCCTATGAATAGAAATCTCTTGAGGGGCTTGACCGACTCTGCATTCTTGTGGCACCTTTTCCCACTTGGACCTGCATCACGGAGTCTCACCTCACATGGCGTAGAGCCAGGGGTATTTACTACGTACAAAATATAGTTGTGGAGATGAGAAAGGGATTTTGGATAACCATGCATGTATGCAGGAGGAGTATCGTTGGGATGGCGTTCCGTACTATCCTAAGTACAAGTACTCTTATTTAAGAGTTGTTATCATATTATATATTGGAGTAAATCGTCAGGCAACGAATTTTCAACCATGGTACTGAACAAACGATCTTGATGGTGATGCTGTTACTGGCTTTTATCCCTCAATCGGGTCTGGCACAAGGACACAATTTGGAGTTGCTCGAGGCATGCACCGAGCCCC
The DNA here is from genome assembly GCA_016098105.1 of Actinomortierella wolfii. NCBI lineage: Eukaryota > Fungi > Mortierellomycota > Mortierellomycetes > Mortierellales > Mortierellaceae > Actinomortierella > Actinomortierella wolfii. Next base: position 18,279 of record JAAAIY010000379.1, read on the forward strand.
TTACAAATGCTACTGAAGCTTACACTGACGAGATGTGTGATTGTGGCTTTATTAAGCAGTATGGCACTGGTGTGTGAACGAAACGAAAGAGTATAATTCATTTTCAGAGGGCTTTCAACCGTGTCAAAAATATACAGTCGTGGATCCAGCGTCTCTACCAAGAGTCATGATCCTCCATCCGATCCCTAGCCGCGTTCCTAAACTGCACAAGAGCCACATGCAAACCTTTCCTCTAAGGCTGAAGAGCAGCTTTCTATAATGCCGGTTGCAATGGCTGCTGCTCGCTGTTAAGCCTCGACAGGTGATCGCAGAGTGTATTTGGACTGCGATGTCAATGCATCTTTTTGTTTTACCTTCGGATAGTGAAGTTTTATTTTGTACTTTGCATGGTGGGGCTAAGGTAACCTGGTGGACCATCACGTGTTTGGAAAATAAAGGGTACCCGTCCAATGGAAAAGCAAGTCTACCAGCTTCCTCAGTTTTAATAATGCTCTAGTTGAAGCCAATGGTGTGTAGCCTTTATGAGCAGACTCCTGGTAATGTGATTGCAGATCTTGAACGAGGCACCAAAAGGACAGGTACTAAAGTCCAATTTAAACCTCAGACTGAGTCAAAGAAGTAGCAAGGTGATACGCATACATTGGATGAAGGCATCCATTCCTGACAAAAAGGAACTACCTTAATTTATTTTAGTGGCTGTAGACAGCTTCTGCGGACAACACATGATGTATGAAAGCATGAATATAAGAGGATTTTGAGCTCTCGTTCTGCCAATCCTCTGTGTATGTAGAAAAGATCATCCGCGAAAGATGCGGCGCGTACTGAAGGAAAAAATCTCGATCGCGAGTACTACACTTTGCACAATACCTCGTTCAGTTCCCTTTTATTACTCTAAACATTCATAACCTTCTGCTGCTACTGTCACCATATACACTATTGCCATAATGAACAACCCACCACCAGGACTTCATCAGAGCAACAATAGTAGTAATGGGCCTTTTGATATTGGGACTAAGGACAATCAGATATTAGCAGCTATGCCATTAGCCACGTTGCAGCCGCTGTCATTTGACAGCAACTCGTCCACCATTGCTGCCTTCCCACTGAACCCAACTCCAACCGTACCTTACAACACACAATCCGTGGCATCACCTGCATTGGCAACAACAACAACAACACATACGCCACCCATGCCTGCAGCGATGCCAGCAACTGTGCCACCTGCGGCATCAGCCCCCACAACAGCGGCTGCCCCAAGTACAACCACGACAGAGTCACATTCAGCAGCTTCTGCGAAGAAACGCAAAAAAGCATTACGAAAGATTGAAGACATGGAGCCAGCACCACCTCCGTCGAATCGAATGGATCGCAGCACGGCCGATGCCACCTGCCAACGGCTTGTCGCGATCCTCGCCATGAATTCTGGATTTAGCGGAATTTCCAGCTCGGCCCTGTATCACCTTACTAGCCTGTTTGAACACTGTATGTCTGGAAAAAAATATCACCCTCAACCATCAAGGACACTATATCACAGCCCAGCTCATTGTAGCTTGATCTAACAGTCTGTGGATTTCTTTTTTTGCTTTGGTTGAATATTGTAGATACCCAACAGCTGTACTCTGTCGCACATGCGTTCGCGGAACACGCTGGACGGACACAACCAAATGTGCATGACTTACAACAGGCATTGCGGGATGTCAAGACAGATCCTCTGGACTTAATCAAATACATCAAGAAAGCAAAGGAGTCGAGTATGTCTATTTTTCCCTCGGAAAAAAGGTTACAGGAGGAATATGATTTATAACGCTAATCGTCGTCCTTATTCTTACGCTTTACTATACATCATTGTCATCTAAATAATAGATATCCCGCTTCTAAAGGGCGCATTGAAAGAAACAATACCGGAACCAAAGAAATTTAAGAAAGAGGATAAGCCAGTGTTGGTATCGGACGACGAAGAGCAGTCTGAAATGGAAGATGAAATTCTTGACGAAGAAGAGCAGCAACTACAGGAGAAATCAAGAAGGAAAGATGGAGCAAGTGCAGGCCCTGTTCAGAAGCGTGTCCCGATCCGTCAAGCTGTACCTGATCACCTACCACCATTCCCAAGCAAGCACACCTATAAGCAGACACCTGTAAGTGTGGATCATGCTATTGTTTTTCATTTGTTTAATATCGTCATTAGGCACTTTCTAAACACCTTGCTTGTTTGGTGCGCTTTTAATTTCTTTTTAGGTGTTCTATTACCGAGCAACGGATCCACAAACAATTCGCGAGATGAACGCTGAGCAATCACGACTAGTGGAGACAAACTTGAAGCGGCTAATGGCGGCGGAGAATAAGATCTCCATGGCACAGCACAAAGACACTCTTGACACGTTGGACCCAACTACGGGTAGAGCAAGCAGTGCGGCGATGGGCATGGCGATGAGCGATGACGATGATGATGTTAGTATGGGCGGCACATCCTCTCGCTCGGTTTCGAAATCCCAGATGCGACTGGAAGCTCTGCCTATTGTTAACTACGAAAACGCCAGGAGACAGCAGCAGCAGCAGCGTCAGATGCAGCAGGGATCAACCTCAAAGGTTGCAGCAGCTGTTGTTGCGACAGCACAGGATCATCATCAACAGCAGTTACAACAACAGCAACATCGAGCATTGCCAGCCAAGGCGGGATCGATCGGGGCTGGAGCGGATGGAACTACAGGGAACAATCACATGCGTGTACTATCGACAGCATCTACGTCTGCCACAAGCTGCGCCGTATCAACGAAGGAAGCATGGCGGCGAGAACGGCGTAGGATGCGCAAACTTCAGAATGACATGGCAACGAGTCAATAAAGCGAACTGTACTCTTCCATGTCCACCATATTTTTTCTGTCGTTTTTTTTAACAATCAATTTTTACGTTTATTGCTAATTTTACAAAAAATCTTCAGAGTAGGCAGGAAAAAGAGTTAAAATGTGTCCATGCAGAGGTGGGCAAAAAAGTTGTTATTCGTCGTCTGCAGCTCCTCGAATATACAGAACGTTGTTGCATCGAATAAGGACCTCGCCAAGCTTGCCTTGCGAAGCACCATCCACAAATTCTTCCGTATCACCGAGCTAGATGTAACAGAAAATGGGAGCATGAGATCCACCCCAAAGAAAATATCAGTAACGAGGTATATAACAAATAGAAAATCTGACACTGTGAAATAATCAATGTGCTCTTGCTTACCTGGAGGTTCATGTACGAGTCCATCGAGAGCAAAACGCCCTTGTATTCCTGACCCCACTTGAGCTTTACCATTACAGGAGCGCCAATCAAACCCTGAAGGAAGGGCTTTGGGTTCACGGGAACAAACTAGATAGTCAAGTAATCCAGCAGAAAATATTAGTTGATCCACGCGCAAAAATGATGGTTGTCCTATAGATTCTGTTATAAGTGCAAGCTTCTTGAGCGCCACATGTCTCTCAAACGCAATAGTAAACAGAGAGGTGCGTTGTCCGTTATCCGAAGGTCCTGTAAACTGTGTGGGCGAGAAGGGGGGTGGAGAGTGAATGGTGTTTGGGTGATTTGCCCGTCAAACGATGGTTGAGGGTTGCTGAAACGTGTTTCCCATCCTTTTTTGCTGATCCCAAGGTCAGAAACCATGCCAACTGTCCTGCTCTTGCAAACAATTTATCTCTGCTTATGTGCATAGTGGTGTCGTGCATTCTTCGAAAGTATTGCTGCAACTAAAGTCAGAGATTAGATGCTTCGGCGTCCATCGAGACCATTGATTGGTGTTCATTGAGTTCCAGAATATAGCCATGCTATAAATAAAGCATGGACTCCCTCAATGGAACGGCATTCTTTGTCCCAGCGATTTCCAGCATTGACCGCGACTTACAGCGCTTGCAGACGACATGGTGTTAGGTGTTCTCGAAGGTTGTTCGATTGGCGTTCACAAAAGGGACTAGGAATATGCACACAATTGAAAACCTTATTATGTCACCGATTTTATCTAAGCGGACTTTCTGCTATCCATTTTTTCTACTTATTTTTTTTAAAGTTGAGTGGATTGTTGGGCATGAAAAAGCGTTGGTCATAATGTGAACAGGAGTCGCCTATTTTTTAGTTACCAGAATCCCTATCCTTTACACGTATCTCGTCGCTACAATGTCATTATTAAAGTTGACATAACTTTTCACTTGTGTAATATGTTTCTTTGGAGACAGCTGCGATCACTTTCGATACTTCTTCAACAAGAACATCACTTGGCGGTGGTTTTTCAGCACACAACATGGAACCAGGTCGACGACTGCTTTGGAAGTGAGGTCTTAAGAGCGATACTTCATAAGTCGCACATTCGCATAGACATACGATAGGTGCATATGCCGACCCGTCTTCCCCTTTCTTTCCTTTTTTTTTGACTTTGGACCCGCCTACCGCGCATCAACATTGTTGGCACGTAACAATCCTGTCTAGAATACGATAAAGCCAAAGCTGCACCTTTCTGGACATTGTTGCATGTGTTTGCTGTATCTTCCCACACACCTCGTCTAGCGATTGCGAGTGATGCCTCTACGTTTGCTATCCTAGGCATTAGTGATGCCTTCTACCATTAATCATTAACCTACTAGTACAAATGTGCTTAGACGCGCATACTTTCGCATACTTTCGTATACGTATTGAAAATTTTCCAGACGTCCAGTTCATTTACATATTGTGGTTTGAATTGTGAAAGAGGCACACGACTGCCGCTGGGAGTGGAGCACGGGAAATTTACTACGATAAGCACTTTTCGCTAAAATATATCTCCATCGATGGACCTACAATAAAGTCTATTAACGCCTTTTTTAAGCCTTTCACTTCTATCTTCTGACTAGCCTCCATAATATCCTGCCTCTTCTGATAGCAGCTAGCTCGGATGTTGCAGTAGTAGAGTGGGTGCCACCATAATCTTCCCCGCTCCCGTTCCTAACCGCATGCATCACAGATGGACGATCCTAAAAATATGCATCTTGGTGCTCCAATACAACGATATATTTCTGTTCTAACATGGATTTCACAATTGGGAGAATATCATATATCCTTTATCTCAACCCTCTGAATATAAAACATTCCATGACAATTAATCGTGGTGCCCAAAGTCTACTGCCAAAATAACACGGTCTACTTTGAGCGTTATTTTGATGAAATGACGTGATTTGATTGCTTCACTGCCTTGTAATGCAACTTTTCAGAGATGCAAATCGTGCCCCCTTACGATTTTTGTTTTCCAAAGTACCCTGCGTTTGATCAAGAGATTGGCAAGGATAGGCTGTACTTGAGGAAAACGCGAAAGAAATATGGGCACGAGGGGAGAGGATATAAGTAGCATCTGCGTGATTGAACATTTCGGTGACAAAATTTTTTAGTGGCGGGATTGACGACTTTGGGGCCTCATTCCCAAATATGTACAGGTGGAGAAACCGCC